>CAJNJA010022175.1:14021-32417 GCA_905231915.1 Symbiodinium necroappetens | reverse complement strand
CCAAAGTCCGTCACAGTCACTGGCAAACTTGGGCACGATCCGAAAATCCTCGGGTAAGTCACGCAGAGAAACGCCGCGGTCACTGAGGCACTTAGGCATGTCTCCGACTGAAACAGGCCTCTTGAGATCAGCAACCTAAACCTAGAAAGGAAGGACTGCGTTCTAGGCCGACATAGCCTCCACCGGACCACGGAAAAACCTGGGTGGAATCTTCAGATCCTCAGGTAAGTCACGCAGGGAAACACCGCGGTCACTGGGGCACTTAGGCATGCCTCCCAAGCAGACTGGTCGGTCGAGACTGATACAGCTTCCACTGGGCCGGGTCCTGCACCTAGTTCGTACGGCAACAAAGAACCTGGGCAGCAGTACATGGCAAAGCAGCATTGGCTGAGAGATGCACACGAAGCTCCTCGGCCCGAGGTGAAATCGCCGGACCAGTGGTGGTTGTCGACCTCAGCGCACGAGACTCACACGTCAATCATGCATGCATGCTGACAGGAAGTAGCGCCAAGGTCTGCAAATCATACCTATTTTCGCTTTAGCCGAGTCTTTCTCTGCGGTATATGGACATTCGCAGAGAGCGCGTCAGTCCTTTTATGGAGTCCCTAAATTCCATACTTACGAAAAAATCTGCGCAATGGCACTGAAACCGGTGCTTGAGACTCTGCCCACTCACGAGCATTCTTGTCGCAGGATACGCAGAGAGGATCCACCTGATGGACCAGATGGCGCAGGCACTGCAGGCAATGGGCCTCGGCCGCGTAGAGAAATCGATACTGAAGACGCTTCTCATCGGTCAACTTCGACAAATCTCGGCGGGGAAAGTGAGGCGCCTCCGAACAGGGTGTCGTCGCGAGGTCGCCATCAGTCGACGAAGAGGAGCGGTCGGGGGGAGCGCCAGCCGGCGCTCCGCCGCCGCCCTCACCGCCGAGCGGGAGCCGGCGGGAAGATTCTCCGGGTCCGGTCTCCATATGCCCTGCAAAGTGTCTCCTATCTGCAGCACACGAGAATTACTCCGGCGGGACGCGCGTCGGGATCGAGATCGTCTGCGCCGGGGATGACAAGCTCTCCGGCGGTGCGTCCGCCTGGATCTGGATCTGTCACGACGCCGACGGGAAGCAGGCCGCGTGTCGCGGGAGCCGGCGGTGCTTGGCGGCGCCAGCATCGCCGGCTGCAGCACTCCGTAGTTGATGAGGCTTCGCCAGCTGATGAAGAGCTCCAGACTCTGCTTCGCGTGAACCACACGCTGCTCGGCGTGGCGGTTTGCGTCGCAAGTAATCCTGGCAGCCTCACAACAGGTGTCGTTGAACTCGCGCACTTTCGTGCGCACTAGATGCACGTTGACGGTAGCTGCGTCTTCATTTTCCAAGCCAATCTGTGACAGGAAGCTCTCGAAGTATTGCTGTCCAGCCAAGGCCATGTTGTCGCCGCTCAAAGCAGCGCAGTTGATGCGGCGGGCGCATCGAATCTGTGAGCCACGTTCTTCCGGCAGGTAGGCCTATAGGGTTCAGGGTCTAGGGGCCACGTGATGTTAGGGTTCAGGGACTAGGGGCAACGTGATGCAGAAGCAGCAACGACAACTGACCCGGGGCTACCGCTGCAAGCTTAGGAAGCACTCTAAACACGAGGGCGAGGCCGCGGCTTTCTGATGGCCCTCGACGGCATCGTAGCTTCGTCGCCTGTCAGGATCTTTATGGGTTCATAAGATCAAGGGTTTTATAGGAGCGAGGCAGAGCCGAAGCAGTCACGGCGAGTAACACGCGGCTACTAGGGAACTTAGGAAGCCTGTCAGGAGTGCATGGGTTCACATAAAATCCAGGGTTCACAATGACTGAATTCCAAAATGCGATAGGCAACAAGAATTCTGCACACCACAGGTAGCCTCTGTCGTCCTTCTTTTTTGTGTACCCACGCAGTATGTCTGAGCGCATCGATAGAGAGCATCTCAGCGCCTCGCAACCAGCTTTGCTCGGGATGTTAAAGTACAGAGAGCACGCAGTGCTCGCACGGAGGCATGGTGCGGCGTCGCACATCCCAGCGATGACTGCGGGCTCGGCTGGCAGAAAGTCTGAGTCGTCCTATCAGCTTCTTGGCAGCGCGCGACTTGCGCATCTGCTCGCGAAGACGCGAGTTCTTCTGCAGCGAGCGCCACTTGGGCGCACAACCCCAAAGCACCCGAGTGTCGTCAGTGAGTCTGGCCACATGTCCGCCTCGTAGGAGAAGATCGGAAACGACCACAGAGCCAGCCGCGAAGGCCTTCGGCGTCTTGTCCGGGAGCGTAAACTCCAAGATGCCGGAAAGAATGACCCAAATGGAAGTCGTCATGGTGTTTGTGGCAAGCGCACAACGCCGCTGCCACTGTTCGCCCACCAGCACCAGAGTGGGCAGCGGCCCCCACATGTAGAAGTCGGTCGCGATCCTATCTCGCGCGGCCTTGTACAAATGAGGCGCGCATTGCTTGATGGACACGGTGGACAAGGCAGCGAAGATGTTGGCATCTGCCTTGCTGCAGCGAAAGAATCTCGTGGTCGTCCAGCCACAGACTCTGTCGTCAGCGCCGGCGACGGCCTCCCACAGCTCCTTCATGATCTCATGCTCCACTTGCATCGCATCGATGCGCGCAGGTTGAAACTCTCGGGGGCCCTGGCTGGGCCCGGTAAGACGGCCGTGCCAAACGTCATCCTTGCGACGGAGCGAGAGGTTGGGCAAGGGTGAGAGTTTGTTGCCCTTTCGCAGCTGCGCCGCGTGAGCCCGGACTAGTTCTCCGGCTTCCGACGCCAGCCACTGCGACTCCCAGATGTTGTAAAATATTCCTTCTTCTCGGAGAAGCCGGATGCGCGGAACAGTATACCCACAGCAACTGTCGCCGGGCGGAATAAAACGGGACATCCACATCGGCCACGGAGAGACCAGGTGCGCCGGTAAGATGGAGCTCGGCAAGGAATTTTGAACGATGTAATCGTGCAGATGGTGGGTATTGCTGAGCCACTCAGGATCGGCGCGGTCCATTGCGAGCGAAGCATGGCCGGACATCCATTTGGACAATCTGGTATGCCAGGCAGCGTACAAGGTTTTGGCCCAGTAGCGAAAACACTCGGATCCGGCCTCGCCTGCGAGCAAGCCCACGTTGAGCCGCACCAGCTGCTTGGCAACGACGAAACTTCGCTTTGGGCGTCGCTGCGGTGGCTCTGTTTTCAGTGGTTCCGATCCGAAGGCCAAGCCATCCACCATCGGTAGAGAGCGGCCTAGCCATATGTAATCCAGATCCAGAAAAAGACCTCCTGCGTGATAGATGATCAGCGCCGCAATGCAGTCCTTGAGCAAGCAAATATGCATGCCGGCAGAAACCAGAGCTGAGGCAAGAGCGGGATCCAGCAGGACAGCAGCGTCGCAGAGTTGCAAGCCCGGTACCTGATGCGGAAGGGATGCCAGAGCAACTCGATCGTAGGTCCACAACCTTTGTTGCAGTGGACTTACGCAGAGCAAGGACTGCATGGCGGTGGGCGACATTGGCCGGCCCTGCGGATGCCACCAAAAGCGGTGTACCAGCGGCAGCATTTCTTCTACCTACACCTGCGAAACATCGACAGAGAACGTCTCAGCTCCGAATGCTAGCAGAAAGAACCGCGCAGTTTCACGCGGCCTTGGTGACCACACAACAGAGCGATCAGAGAAATTAGACATGCAGTGACTTTATATACATATATATATATATNNTATTCAGATCGAGAAACATCGACAGCGAACGTCTCAGTCTCCAGTCTGCCACACACAACTAGCCAGTGTCCGTTTCTCCGATAATCGGGAGCAAGCAACATTCATAGTTTGCCAATACACAAGCACGAGCCTGGGAGATCACGGCGAACTCTTCTTGCCATGCCTGGGGTGATAAACAACACAGCCATCGACGCTTCGGTCCCAAACCCTATAGACCCCGAGCCTAAAGTGTGGAGTCAGGGTCGAGGGGCCTGCTCCAGACAGAACTCCAGGCCGTCCCACAGCGTCAGGGAGAGAAGTTTGATGGATTCCTGAGCGGCGATCAAAATAGCGCGGTCACAAGGCCACTTAGAAAGCGAATGCAGCGTCTTGCGTCTAGGGTTGAACATGTTGCGGAGAGGGTTTAGAGTTAAGGGTTTAGGGTTTAGGGTTCAGGGTTTGGTTAAGGGTTTAAAGGTCAGGACTTACGGCTCTGCGCTTAACTTTGATGGGAGCCTGGGCAGCGACACAAGTAGCGCGGTCACTATAGGGCATTTAGAAAGCGGACAGAACTTGGTTTCTGGCACCTGCGTTTCCTCCACGTCGACCAGCACGGCCAGGGAGAGAACTTGGACGGGAGCCTGAATAGCAACTGAAATTTAGGGCTGAGGGCGTTGAAATTTAGGGTTTAGGATTTGTGGTTTAGGGTTCAGGTTTGTAGTCTCGAGATGCATTCTTCTGACATTCAGAGCAACACATCTGCAAAGTGCGAGCTTGGAATTCAAACATGCGCCGATGCCATGTCCCTATGACAGACACTACGCACCGTCAAGTTACTTACGCAGGGATGTTTTCCAGCCACATCTTGCGTGAATCTCAAAAATTGCTGGGTATTGTCAGAGAGCGACTCAACCCACGCTGAGTGAGACGGCAGCAGTGGCGCGCGCAGTCACAGGCCCAATTCTCTCAGAAAAGCATCGATGTCTTGTGGAAGAGGTCTTGCGGACCCAGAAGCCCAGGCTCTGGCATCCTTGTTGCATGAGCGACACCGTGGGTCCACGCCATTTTGAGATATCTGGAACCGCGTGCACGGCAGGCATCTCTGTGCGGCAGCATAAAGAAAGAGGTATTCCATGACCTTCTTGTCCGTCTTGCCTCGAAGCGGAGGGCAATGAGGGGCTCTCGGGCAGTCCGGATTCTTGAATCTCTGCGCCGCATCCAGCGGCTCCCTGGCGGTCATGTGCTCGCCGGAAGCTGACGCGGCGGAGGCCGCGGGAGCAGGAGCAGCGGCGCCGTAACAACACAGCGCTCTGCTTTGACCGGCCTGGAGCAAGGCCGCGGCGAGGCCCGCGCACTCTTGCGCGAACTGCGGCAGACGAACCATCGGGAAGTCGGCCTCAGCCAGCCGCTGCAGATTCTTCGACTGGTTGATTTTGTCCGGATGGATCTGCAGGTGGAGCCTTTTGACGGCCTTGCCCAAGTCCGCTGCTGGCACGTCATGATCGATGTCCAGTGCGCAGAACGGACAAAGCTGATACGTTCGCATGTCCAAGCGCCGGGTGCAGAAGGCTGACGTGTTCTGTGCGCGCACCAAGTCCTCGGCAAGGCTTTGGCATTCGGCCTGTAGATGGCAGAGTGCGTTAACCGAGCAAGCTCTGTCTGTGGAGGGTATTGTCCGTGCCACTTGCCGCAGCCAGCGAGGAAGCAACTGACCGGCGGCTTCTAGTTGCTGCAAGGACGCGTCATGGTTCAGTCCCAAGGCGCAGAAAGGACAGAGGGCGGACATCTGAAACGCGTCTACCTCACTCAAATCTGCGCCCTGGGCATCGTCAGAGAGCGACTTAGTCTTGGGCGCAGCTCAACGTGACAAGGCAGCTTGTTTTGAGTGCAACAACCAGTAGCACGGGTGCGTCATTCTGCTGTTTCTTTACTGACAATTAGTAACAACAACAACATCAACAACAACAACAACAATAACAACAACAGCAACACGTCTTCATGCTTTGGCATAGCAGCAAGACACACCAGCGGGCCTCTGACGCCACTGCCAACTTCTGCCACGTCTTCGCCGCGAGCGAGCAACGTGCCAGCCTGCCATGCCGCATCAAGATCAACAGCGAGGTCACCAGGAAACTGAGAGAGAACCCTAAACCCTAAATCCGAAACCCTAAACCCTGCTGAGCTTGCATTGCCACGCCTGCGAGGCCCGCCGAATCCACGGATGGGTGCCTGAGCCGCAAGGAAATAATGCGGTCACGAGGGCACTTAGAAAGCGAATGCAGCGTTTGAGTTCATTTGGTTTTAGGGTTTAGGACGCTAGGGTTTCGGGCCTAGAGTATGACAACACAGCTGAGACCTGCGCAGATTTCGCTGCGACCTCATGCGCATTCAGCGAAAAGAGAAGTGGAGTCCTGCTGAACTTCGACAGCTGAGATCGGAGCCAAGGACCTGAGCAGAAGACAAGCACGGGCACTGTGAGAGTCAGGGATCAGGGTTTACAGTTCAGGGCTCAGGGCTCGGGGTCTCGCACGCAAGAGAAGTACCGTCACTGACTGAAGTCTGCACCGACACGGAGATGTGAAGAAGCTTCGTTCAGATCAGCAACAAAAGCACTGCATTGACATGGAACTTACGGTGTGCGGGAGTGGCAACCCGCTTGTTTTCGCTTCAAAAGTCCTAGCATATCTGCAGAAGCGGAGCACATCGATAGAGAGCATCTCAGAGCCCCGACGCAGCCTACAAAACTGCCGGGGTTGCGTTAGCAGCCTTCAGCTTTGAGTGCATCTGCAGAAACGGTGCACATCGATAGAGAGTATCTCAGAGCACCGAGAACTGCCACGATTCAACGACTCATCTCTACGCAGCCTAGGCATAGTAGCCGAGCTTGATCAGCAACGCCAGAAAGGGAACAGGCTGCGCAAAAGTTCCCACGGCATCCTTCGCACTGACAAACAACGGCAGCGGAGGCGCAGGCGCAACACAGCACGGGCAGCAGACCTGCGTCTTCTGGCTCCGAAAGCCACAGGCCCAGACTTCGCTGCGCGAAAGCGAGCCGGTCACTTCGGGCTGCGTCCCGCGAAGGGAGCTCGCTCCTGAGAATCGGACGCCAAGCACGTTGTCCTTGCTGCCAAAGACGCCAAAGTCTCCATAGCTCGCACAGCGAAGCACCTCGTTCCAGCCGGCCTTCCAGGATGTGCTCTTCGAAGCGGAGGGCTTTGACGTACACCCGCTCGAGCGAGACCGGCATGATGTCCCGCACGGTTAGCCGCGAAGCCACGGCCCGAGCCTCCTCCGCGGACAGGCGGCTGCCATCCTCTTGATACCGCCGAGCAACTTCCAAAGGACTCATGCCCTCTGGAACCAAAACACTTTTCCGGCACCACGTCCCGATCCACGGAAACTGAAAGCCTCCCCGGCCATCCCTGCAACGTTGGCAATGTTCGGCAGTACAAGCCACTTGCCGAACCGGCGGGAGGGATTCCAGCTCCAGCAACGGCTGCGGGTGAGGGGGATAGTGCACCACTTCACAAACACTCGCCCACAGCTTCCAAACCGCCACTCTATCTCCGGCTTGCGCCAGCTCAGCAACGTGAATCTGGAAGTCACGCCAGCAGCCCGGGGTGTACACGATCGCCTCGGTGAACAGAGCCGTGTCCACCCCCGGAACGTCGGGCGCGGTCCTAGCCATGGCATAAACGCGAGGAATGCGCGGTTACCAGGGTACCTAGCCAACGGCGAAACGTCTGTTTGACAGTCAATGTTCCACCGACAAGCAGGACGCGGTCACTGGGGCACTTAGGCGTGAACTGCTCACAGGATCAAGGGTGGGGTGATCAGGACATGAGCTCACGCAAGCATCAACGTTTGCGCTGCATTTTTTCCACTTCAAGATCTGAGCGCATCGATAGAGAGCATCTCAGCAGTCAGCTCCGAATGGACGTGCCGTTTCACGAAATCGAAAGGCATCAATAGAGGCGGAACACATCGATAGAGAGCATCTCAGCGCTCCACAACTGCGAGAAACATCGAAAAACATCTGCGTATCATGCGCACCAGGGCGCGATCCTCTTCTTGGAGGGCGTCGCCTCGATCAATGCCTGGGCGCTCCTTTTCTTCGAAAGAGGAGTGGCGCGATCGGCAGCCAGCAACGCATGGATGGCCGTCATCTCTTCCGCGAAGACATGCACCTGTTCCTCGCTCATGGGCCACATCTTCTCCGCTACCAGCGTCCAGGCGTTCTCAACGTTGTTCGTGACGCCATGGCCGACAATCAAACGTGGCTTTTTGTCGGCCATGTTGAAAATGTGACAGTGCTGTAACTCGCAGACAGCCTCCACCGCAAACTGTTCCTCGGACGTGGGAGCAGTGACCAGCACAGGAGACGCCTTGGTGTAACGCATCAGGTAAAGCTTGCCGTCCCCCGTCCCGGCTTCGGAGATTTGCGGGTCCTCCTCTGCGCGAACGACCATGGCGATGTGCTCGGCGAAGATGTCCAGGGGGACGACGCGGGTGCCGAAGGCAGTAGCTTCCATGTCCTTCGTCAAGTTCCTGATCGGAACCACGCCTCCAGTGGGTCGCTCCCCTTCCAGGCGTAGGACTTTCGGCACACAGGGACGGGAAGCGTCGTTGAACGACGAAATCAGAGCTTCTTTAGCATGCACGACTTCGAACTGGCAATCGGAGGAGAGGTCATCTCTGGGCCCACTCGCTGTCGCGCCGCTGGATCCCTGGGAGCTCTGGGACTGGCCGGGGGCAGGGAGCTTGGTCCACTGATTTCGATGCGGTGTCGTGCCCAGGCGCACGTCATAGCGGCCTCGGAAGCAGAGAGCCTCCGGTCCGGTTTTGGCTAGGACCGCCAGCATGCGGTCCTTGTTCATGCCCGTCATCTCGCACATGGCCTCCTCGCCGATTAAGACACCCTGCAAGATGCCCGTCGCGTCCGCTATAGTGGCCGTGGCCAAAACATTGTGTTCGGGAGCCGGATCTGTCTGACAATCCGGATATTTCTTGCATTGACCCGAGGCCGGATCCACCTTGGTGCGACAGCGCTGACATGGTCGGTATGAAGCCTCGCCCCGAATTGCGATCAACCAGGCACCATGCACGACAACCTCCACCAGCTCCTCCACAACGGCCTGGGTGGGATCCGCCGCAGTGCTGGGGTCCATGGCGACGCTGCGCGCCGCAGCCGTGGCACAGCAAGCCAGCACGGCTTCTCCTTGATTGGTCTTCAGTCGCAGCGAGCCGCCGCGGGTCATGCTCGCGCTCCAGGGCGTGGAGATGGCCGTCCCACGCTCAGTCGGCAACTGCCTCAATTCGGTAGCACGGGAACACTCGGGATTGATGTCCAGCCAAGCCGCGAAATTCTTCGCACTGTCTTCCATCGCCTCGGCGGAGCCCGACACGGATTTGTTCTTGTCGACCGCAATCACAACGTTGTTCACCTGCACGACATCTCCAACTTTGCGTTCTGCGGCCCTTCGACCCAAGATGGGCCCCCAGCAGTTCACCAAAAACTCGGAGTTGGACTCGTCCTTGAGCCACAGCTCGACCTTGGTCGCCTGCTTCAAGGATGGCTCTTCCACGTGCATCACCACTCCAATCACATCCACGCGATCGTTGTTGGTCGCGTGGGCCAGCAAGTGAGAGAACTTGGTCGTGGCCTTGACAGGGGACGATACGGCTGGCTCGTGAATGAACTTAAGAGAAAGCTAAAAGAGCCTACGATCGCCGCTGTGCATCGATAGAGAGCATCTCAGCACATGTGCGTCGTTGCCTGACCCGAATATAACAATTTTTCAAAAACAAAAAAAATAAAGCACGTCGACGGAGAACGTCTCGAGGCTGTGGGAGACGTCACTCTGGCCTGAGGATAAATTGTCCGGAGCTTCATGGAGGTCGCGTGACTGGCAGGTTGGGGATGGAAGGTCGTACGCGAGCCTTTCTCGCCGAAGCTGGCGTGGTAGCCAGCCCAGAACTGATTCTTCTGCAGCTGGAGCTTCTTGACCACGACAAACTCCGACGCCAACAGCTCTCGGGATTTGCTCTTGACGTCCTTCTCGTCGCTACCCAAAAGCTCGTAGTACAAAGAATTGCCCGCCAGGTCCACCATTTTCCCGGCGAGCTTGCAAAACTTCTTGCCGGCCCTCGTCTCCAGCATCTTCGTTGCGTGACAGAGGTGCCTCATGGGCACCTTCATCTGCTCCGCTCCGGAGCCGGAAAGCTTGTCCAGAGTCGTCTCGAAAGGATTATGTTCCTCGGAAGCCATGCTGCTCCGAAGCTGCGCGGTGTTGCACTCGGGAGCCAAGTCTTGCGCCGCAGGTCCAGACATCACAACACATGCTTGAACGCTCTGATTGCAAACTGAAAGCTTAGGGCACGGCGCGGTGTTCGGGACGTCAGAGCGTCCGATCCGGTCACCAGGGACATCGACAGAGAACGTCCGTCCGCCCTGACAGCACTTCACCGCACTTCTAACGAATAGGAAACGCTAGACTCAACGGGGTGGCCAGGACATCGACAGAGAGCGTCTCAGTGCCTGAACGTCCCGTAAGCTACCACGCCGACCGCCTCTGGACCGCTCCTTTTCTAATAACCTAACCTCGAGAAACTGAAAACGGTCGCCAGAGACCTATAGGCGGAACCTGTCACGACCTCACTGAAAACTTGCACACGTCAATCTAACGAAATAGCGCGGTCACGGGGGCACTTAGGCAGCATCTGCACGCACGACAGTGACAAAACCCGCCTGGTGCGAGCTCCACTCCGACTGCTCGCGCTCTTGCACGGCCTCCCCACTCGGTTAATGGAACTTGCAGACCGCACTTCTAACGAATAGGAAACGCTAGACTCAACGGGGTGGCCAGGACATCGACAGAGAACGTGTCAGTGCCTGAACGTCCCGTAAGCTACCACGCCGACCACCTCTGGACCGCTCCTTTTCTAATAACCTAACCTCGAGAAACTGAAAACGGTCGCCAGGGGACCTAGGCGGAACCTGCCACGACCTCACTGAAAACTTGCACACGTCAATCTAACGAAATAGCGCGGTCACGGGGGCACTTAGGCAGCATCTGCACGCACGACAGTGACAAAGCCCGCCTGGCGCGAGCTCCACTCCGACTGCTCGCGCTCTTGCACGGCCTCCCCACTCGGTTACTGGAACTTGCAGGCTTGGGGTCACGCGGGGTCATGTATCCTGATAAGCTGCAGACAGTTCCATGCCACAAACAACAAATGATCCGAGTTTCTTTCCTGTCTCAACGAGCACTGCATCTATGTGGCTGCAACAAAAACGAGCGTCGGCCTTTGCACATCGACAGAGAGCGTCTCAGTGCTCAGGCAAAACGAGAACGAAACGAGCACTCACGTCCTCTTGCGTGAGCTTTCGTTCAGCTGCACGCGCAAAGCCATGAGCTGCAAACGCTTGGCAGCGCGCACTGTGGCCAAAACGGAGATGCGCTCAATCTCCAGCTCCGAAAGGTAAAAGCCAGTCCAGTGGGAGTCGACACTCCACGTGCCGCTCATGTTCGCTCGCGCGCGGAAGACGATGGCTTTGGCAGTCATCCAATCTCTCAAGGCTTGGATAAGCAGGCCCACGTTCGTCATTCCGATGCCCATGGGCTCCAGAAACACCTGGTTGTAGAACTCGTTTGGTAGGTATTTTAAGAACTGCAGCATCAGCTTGTGCCTCACAAAGGCGCTTGCACCCTTTGCAGTAGCCTCAGTGGCTTGCGGCGGCACGGTGCCTGCGCGCGCCTGAACTCGATCCAAGGGAAGAAGTGCGTGCACATCCAGAAGCAACTCCTTGTGCAATCAAGACATTGCTCTAAACACTAAACCGTAAACCCTAAGCCCTAAACCCCAAACACTACAAACCCTAAACCGTAAAGAGCTACAATGATTCAAACGCCACGACGCTGTCACGGAGACGTGCACGTTCTGCTCCAGCTGCTCGAGCTTGTAGGCGTCCTTGCCCTGTCCTTTCGGAAACGTCCAGTTCCCAGTAACTCGTCGCTCCTCACGGGTCTGGCTCTTGGGTCCCACGCTCCGCTTGGTTCCAGAGGGCTTCGCGGCCGAGATCTCGCGAGCAGGTTTGTGATAGAAACCCCGCTGGTCCTCGGGAAAGGTGACGGATGCAAAAGCTTCCGTCCAGCACTTCTCCGCAGTGTAGTCCCCGAGGGACGCCTCGGTCGCGTAGGTGACCTCCAGGGTAGATAGACCCAACATCACCTGGCGAAACTTGTGCCGCGTATCCGCCTCCCAGGTCGCCGTCGTCAACTGCGTGGCCAGCAAACTCGCGCAGTCCGCGGGCATGTGCTGAACCCGCACCGTCGAGACCAGGCGCTCCAGCTCCGCAGAAGTCAGTCCCTCGGGCGTGCAAGTAGAGCCATCATCGACGGGAATAGCCACGTGGACCTGCCCATGCACGGCCACTCTGGAACCATGAGCCAACAACTGCACCGTCACGTACTGGTTCTCCATAATGAACAAGACGCGGCCCACTGCCAGGTTCTCCAACTGCCCGTCTTGACCAAAATCCAGCGCCACGCACGGGCTCTCTGATAGCAGGGCTCGGCTGAAGCAACCAAGCCACTCCAGGAATTTAGGCTCCGCGCGCACTCGCTTACCAGATTCGGAAGGAGCAGCATCGCGACCGGACAGAGGCTCGGGTCGAGAAGTGCTCGCGGAGAAAGGAGGAGAGGAAAACCTGTGCTGAGCAGGACAGTTATCCTCTGGCCAGTCATCCATGGACACATTCTGCGAAGGGGGAGGACCATATTTTGGCTTCGACACCGGAGATTCGTCATCTGGCCAGTCGTCCATGGGAGCACGCCTCTGCGGAGGAGGAGGCGGGCCATATGATGGCCGAGCCCCGGCGTTTGCAGGCCCGGGCAAGGAAACCCCCTGTGGGACATCTTCATAGAGCGACTCAGTCCTTCGGGAGAACGGCTTGGGGGCGGGCGGGGCGCACGCGGCTCCGAACGTCGGCGGGGCCGCGGCTTGAGCGCGAGCGGGAGCAGGGGGGTGGGACGGAGAAGGAGGGCCTGTCGCCTTGGACGGTACGGTGACGAGCGGAGAAAGCGACGGGCGGTGCGGAGCCTCGCGCCTGTTGGCCTTCCTTCACGTCAAACTTGGTGTTCTCGGACAAAGCCTGGAAGTCGTCCCGCACCGACACCAACCACTCTGCGCCGAGCCTGACGGAAGGTTTACGAAAGGCTGCTTCCAAGTGACTGCCAAGTGACTGCCTACACAACAGGAAAAACGAAAGAATCAATTAGAATCGCTTATGACAGTCGAGTGTCCACTGTGCATCATGCGCGCGTGTGCGCAAGGAAGACACAGCCTGCATAAGCATGCCGGTTCTGACTCGCCACTCTTTTTGAACGTGGTCCAGGCACGCGCGCAAGTCCTTCTCGAGACGCTCCACAGCTTTTGAAAATCTGTATCCACTGGGTCTACGTTTGTTGAGCTCGAAGGGCTCGAAATCTATCACACGCCAGGTGCCATCAGCGAAGAGCCCTAAGTTGTCCAGCTTCAAATCCCACGGGGTCATGTTGTGCTGCAGGGCAACCTGCGCGATCTTCAACAGAGTCTGCTCGGTCAGCGCCAAGATCTGCTGCCAGAGGTGATTCGAAAGAGGCTGGGAAGCCAACTGGGTGACTGCTAGTTCGCCAGTGCATAGAGCGCGCTCTGCCAGCACCATGCAGCAAGAAACATCTTCCCCTTGGGACATCGTCATAGAGCGACTCAGCCCCTGGCCAGGGGGCAGTGGCCTCGACGAAATCAAGCCTTCTGGGAAGATGCTCATTTGCAGCTGCCCATACATCCACGAGGTTATGCCGGAACCCTTGAAGTGCTCATCAAAGAGCGATTGCTCGGACTTTTCCGGTTGCGTCTTGTTGAACTTCAGCACCACGTCGTAGAACTCCAAGCTGAAGACATCCTTGTCAGCCCCAGAAGCCAAGTAGCGAGCTGTGTCCTTGATCTTCACCGCCTTGCCGCTCGTCTCCGAACGAAAAAGTAAGGTGACGCTGTACAACATGTTCAGCTGCTTCACGCGGATCTTCTTTTGAGACTGAGGAGCAGGCAGTGATTGTAACTCTGCGTCCACCAGACGCAAATCTTTGGTCAGCGACGCCATGGCTGCCGCGAACGTAGGCTTCGGGGTTCGAAGCAACACACTGCCGTTGTTATTTTAGCGACCGCTATCTTCTTAAAAGCGGCTTCGTCATGCACCTCAATCTGTGTTACTGCGTGGCTCTTGTGTGTTCACAACGAATGCTACACTCCAGACTGACTAAGCCGGTAAGCGCAGCCATTTCCCAAAGTTCAAGGCGTGGGGTTCAGAGGTCACGGTTTAGAATGTAAGCACCGAAGACTACCCTGAGGCCTACACCCTAAACCCTAAACCCTTAACCCTAAACCCTAAACTCTAGACCCTAAAGGTAAACGCTAAACCCTAATCCCTAAACCTCAAGTACCCTAAGACCTATAATCCCTAAACCTACTAACGCGATCACTCCTGAACACGGAAGCCGCCTGCACTCGACTTTCCACGAGCTCTTCTTGACCTCGGCACGTGCACTGACGAACACAACGCACGCAGGAGGAATGTAAGCAAAAGCACTCAGTCCGAGATTTGCGCTCGGCACACCAGCCTCGTGCTGTCAATGTTCAAGGTCCGAGGTTTAGGGTTTAGGGTTCACTGCTAAGGCTTTGAGGTCAGAAGCCTATTGTACCATCACGCAATTGACATGCGACCACTTGTAAACACGGAAGCCGCCTGGACTCAGTTTTCCGGTGTTTTTCACTTCGCGCGACTGACAAGCACGTCAGACTTCTGGGCATCGTCAGAGAGCGACTCAGCCCTTTTTACAAGTTTCTTCTGGGTATCGTCAGAGAGTGACTCAGCCCCCTCGCGAAAAACGCGATCCTCAGGGGATGCTCACCCCTTCATTCGAAACTTCGTAGAGAACGTCGCCGTTCTCCGCCAACAGACGCTGCTGCAATGGGCCAAAAAGATGAAAGTTCTCGTAGTGAGACTCCAACAATCCCGCTTCCTGCAGGCGTGATATGGAATTTAGACAAACTGCAAGAAGTCGAGGCGTCGGGTTCGGGCTTTGGGTTCATGGTGTATAAGGGTTTGGGGCTAAAGGTTTAGGGTTTAGGGTTCGGAGTTCAGAGGTCAGTTTTCTGGGGCTTTCGCTCTGAAGTTCACAGGAAGACTTCGCCTGCAGCGTCATCAGCCCTACTGCCGTCATCTGAGTCTTGTAGACCTGCACGTCCTTCGGATGGGCGATCGACGCCCAGGTCTTGGTATCGCAGATCTCGGTGTCGAAGCCTCGCAGAAACGCCTGGCTTCGCAGAACGTCTCACTAACGAGCTAACAGACACGACAGTGACCTCATGCCTCCTGCACCGTGCGCTTGAGGCCCCATCGGCGCCTCCGAGCGGCAGTCTCATAATGCTGAATCTCTACACATGCAGCACATACCTAGCAGACTCCTCATACTGACCCGAAACTGAAGCGAGCGTGCAACCAAAATATCATGGGCACCTGTACGTAGGCTCGATCTGCTGGCCCGCAAAAAGCTTCTCCGCGCGATCGCAGCGGATGGCAACGTGCAGGTCGATGGATGTTACAGATTGCATCCTACGAGCCTTTCTTGGCCTAGCAGAAAAAGAATGAAAGATGCTGCGAATGTTGGTGGATCATCGGAAAGCAAGATCAGTGCGTCTGCAAAACAAAACATCACAAGGCCCGAACCCGTTGACGGATTGCGAGCTTCTCCCAGGAATTCGCCTTCAGCGGAATAAGCCCTTGCAACAAATTGCGATGTCCAGACGGCTAAGCTCGCCACCGAGCACGAGCCACATACCTGCCAGTCGCTGCATCAAGAAACATCCTGGAACTTTCAAGTTGAATCCCTGGCAAGCTCGCCACCGAGCACGTGCCAAATACCTGCCAGTGGCTGCATCAAGAAACATCCTAGAACTTTCAAGTTGAATCCCTGGCTCTGCATGCATCCTGAACCACAAACCTGAAATTGCAACCGCTCAAGGACCATGGGCACTCTTCTCGTTCTCACTCCCATCTTTTCGCTGGCTGCAGAGTGCATCAACAAAAGCACCGCACTCTCTCAGGCGGAGAGCGACTGGGCCCTCCGCAGTGCCCAGCTACGTCTACCTGTACTTTTTCGGCATCGTCAGAGAGCGACTCAGCCGTCGGCAGAGCCGTGACAAAACCAAACAAACTATACTACGGCAAGCTCAAGCCCTCGGCCAGCACTTCATAAAGAAGCTCTCCAGTCGCTGCAAGCAAGCGCTGATGCAACGGACCAGTGAGACGAAAGTTTGCATCGATGGGAACCAGAAGACCGGCTTCCTGAAGACAGCGTTCTCCGTTGTCAACGACACAAAAGGACACACACTCGCGACGCCAACGCCCCTGCCTGAAGCGTCATTAACCCCACAGCCGTGATGCGCATCCTGTAGACTTCAACATCCTGCGGCGGGGCGAAGCGCTCCCACGTGCGCACATTCGTGATCTCGCTGTCGAAGCCTCGCTGCAGCGCCTGCAATACGACACTCGGAGCAAAGAGCTGAGGAACTGACTACAAATGCTCGAGAACCGAAGCACACTTACGCGTGCCTCTTGAACCGTGCGCTTCAGCCCCCAGCGATTCCTGCAAGTGCACGCATCTATGGTTCATCCATACGGTCTGGATTCTAAGTGACATTGCAGCCCTTGACAAGTCCTGTACGAGGGCTGAACTGCTTGGCCGGTGAAAAGCTGCTGGGCACGCGTGCTGTGCAAGGCGACATACATTTCCACGCTGCTAACAGCCTGCATCCTTGGAGCTCTCTAACTCACGCACGCGAGTCGTGGCACTGGAAGAGGCTGCGGATGTCCAGGAACTCTTGAGAAGCTCGCATGGATCTGAGGCTGCATTTGCTTAGCATGACCAAACCCCTGCCTGACAAAAGATGATCAGCTCTTGACAGGACCTGGCCTCATGTCAGTCAGGCACCCTCACGAACCTCGCCCCCTCTTCCCAAGTATGCAATGAACGCGCTGGCGTTCTCAGAGAGCTGAGATCGCGACAGTCTGCTTCTGGAACTTCAGGTCGGTGACATCACAAACGAAAGCGAGCAAGTGATCATAAACTTATGCAGCCAGAGCCTAAATCTCAACTAACATGAAAGCAAAGATCATGTCAGGAACTTGTTTTGCACACAACAGACAGGCGGCACGAGCACAATTCCTTTCTCGACTCGTTTTCCACGTAACTCATGTACGGTAACAAACTAGCGGCGTGCATCTGCAGAGAGCGCATCAGCCACGCTCTGTGTCTTCATCGAAGACGTAAAGGTCGTTTGAAATTGGAAGTGGAGTGATCCTAGATGACTCCCTCGCTCTTGACTCAGACGAACCACGCAGCTCTTGCGCGCTTCTGAGAATGTGCGCACGCACTTCCTGAATCTGCTGCTCTAGCGCGCCAAGCAGCCATAGCACATAATCACGACGCCTCCATGGACGCAAAGAAGGACGCACCTGCAGGATGCGGTCGATGGCATCTTCGGCCGAGAAGCCATGCGCGATAACCAACCAGGCGGCAAGCATGCCACTGCTGCGATTGATGCCTCCCACACAATGAAAAAGGACATGGAAGGGTCTGCCGGACGCAGCGAACTGTTCAAAGCACGCCACCAGCTGAGTCGCGGCTTCTAGCCACGTATCCACCGTATGTCGTGCTTGGTTGTAGAACCTGAGTGCGTCTGCTGAAGCAGAAACGCACAGGTCCTGCATGGCAAACGACAAAAACCTCACCTCCATGGACTCGAAGTATGCCGACCAATCCTCAGGAGCGCCTCGCATGTTGCACTGGTCCTGCGCGCATAAGCTCACCACCACAGTCACCTCCCGTCCAAAAAGGGAGTGAAACTCGTGCAAAGAGCTGGCGGCTTTGAGACTGCCAAGAAAACATGCGCAGTTGCCATCTGCGAATATACATGCTCCATCGAATGGCCAGTGGCTGAGATCGTTCATCCTGTAGTTATGCTCATAAATTAGCTTGTCCAGCTGCTGCCAGTGGCCGCGCTTGTAATGCCTTTGGATCACTGCATGCCGCCCCGATATCCATTCGTCCAGGAGCGCATATCCCTTAAAAGTCAGGTTCATGCTGACACCTTCGAGAAGTAACGCTTCGAGCAAACGCAAACATCATCTGGTGCACTTCTCTTGATGAAAACATTGTTGACTGCTCTAGTTGACCACTATGCTACCACCAGCTCCTAAAGTGCGGAAGACAGGGCACTTAGAGCACTGTACGTTACCATAACCCTTTTGACCGCTCCAGTCATCCAATCTACTACTGCTGGCAACCCTTGCGCTCTGAATTCATAACCACGACGGCGCACTCCACAGACACCAGCTCTAGAAGTTAGATAACGCAGAAAACAGGAACCTTAGGCACTCATGACAACCATTGACTGCTCTACTTGTCCACTCTTCTACCACCATCTCTTTAGGCGCGGTAAACAGGGCACTTGGAGCACTCTACTTGACCATAAACTTGTTTACCACTCTAGCCCTCCACTCTGCTGCCACTAGCAACCCCGGCGCTCTGAAGCCTTAACCCTCGATTCCAAAGACGGCAGTGCGCTGAGCAGACAACAGCTCTAGCAGTTGGATAG
>CAJNJA010022175.1:0-10794 GCA_905231915.1 Symbiodinium necroappetens | reverse complement strand
GCGCATGCTGCGCCGGTCCAACTTGCTTTGCGGCGTCACGTTCGCCACTTTGTGCAAGGTTCTGGCCTCCAGACCCAAAAGGCGTGCAGCTGCGTGAGTTGGTGCAGTAGCCACATACGCTCTTTTCCCAAAGTATCTTCGAAACATGGGTCGGAGCACTTTCGTGTAGCTGTACGTCTTTCCACTGCCCCCCGCCCCTAACCACAAACACCTGCATGGACGGGATGCCTGTCCGTCTGCAAGATGTGCGGCAGGGTTTGTGCGGGACTCGTACATCTCCTGAATGGTACGCACCGCCGGCACCACGGCATAGATCTGCTGGCAGGTCAGCTTGTGCTCCACGACTAAACGCCAAGCGTAGTCCTTCGGAGCAAGGTCTTGCGAGTTCAGCTGCACGATGAAAGGGTCCGTGTCCTCCATTTCCGTAGAAGCCATTTGGACATCTCCGTCATGGTCTTCTTCCCTCCTCCCATCGTCTTCCTGGCCCATCGCCACGGACTGCAGCAGCATCTGCTGGGCTTCCAGTGTGCTCCGAGTGTTGGATGGATCCACGCCCGCAGCCACGAAACCATGCGCAGTCGAAGCAACAGCGGCGCCTGCGCGGCGAGGAACCCCTCCGACAGCCTCCACCACACCATGAAGCTTCTGCAGCGACTCATGGATGGAGGTGGGGTTCCTTTGACGACGGAGCGCCTTCTTCCAGTCTTGCTCCCGAAACAGCACCTCATCCAGTGACTGCAAGGACACGGGGTACTGCGGCTGCTCCATGCGCTCTGCGTAGACATAGGCATCCTCTTCCTCCTCCCCCGGCACGTCATCGCCCAAAATGTCCACCGGGCCATCGGCGCCGGAACCTGCCTCCTCCTCGCTGTCATCTCCAGAGGCGCCGCCCATGTACTTGAAGCGCTCCGCGCGACGCTGGGCTGAGCTGCCACCTCTTGCCTCGTGGTACAGAAGAAAACGCTCCAGCCAGGTGTCCTGCAGCATAGCAAAGTGCTCCAGTGAAGACACTTGCGAGAAGTGAAATCCAGGCCATGCACCCAAAAAATCGGATATCTTCTCGTGAAGGCGA
This sequence comes from Symbiodinium necroappetens, assembly GCA_905231915.1. NCBI lineage: Eukaryota > Dinophyceae > Suessiales > Symbiodiniaceae > Symbiodinium > Symbiodinium necroappetens. The sequence goes on along the minus strand of CAJNJA010022175.1, from coordinate 9,722 downwards.
GGCAAGTCGGCGCCAGCAAAAGCATCTTCGCCCCGACCATGGCTGACTCTGCGGAAGACATGTCCAAAAGCCCACTGTCTGAAGAAGCACAAGTGCTGTTGAAGCGCGAAGTGGTTCGGGTCCTTGGGAAACCATGAGCTTGCGGTCATAGTATCTCGGAACTATATAGACGCCACTAGTGTAAAAAGGTTAAAACCATACGACAAAATCGCACGGTCACCAGGGCACTTAGGAGCAACTGGCATACATCGTTATACAACCTTGCGGTCGGACTATTTCGAAAACAAACCTCACAAGAAACATTATACACGTCACTAGCGTAAAAAGACCTAAACCATGTAACAAAATCACGCGGTCACCAGGACATGCATCGACCTGTAACCATGCTAACAATCACAATGGCATGCACACGTAACTCCCTTGACGCACCAGTCCTCCTCCTCGGGGTCGGGAAACCAGGACCGCATGCCCACAACGTCACGGATGGCCGCAGTGCTGAGACTGGCCAAGCGCCTCTCTTGGGCACGCTTGTTCAATAATGTCAAACGACTCCTGAAGCGTCTCCACCTGCTCGTGAATTTGCCATGAATCTGCTTCTTGTTCTCCAGCACCTGCAAATCGTGGCATTGAAAGCACCTCCACGACTCACCGCAGCTGTCTTCACCGGGGCATCTGGGAAAAGCAACGCATAAGGATAGCAAGTTGGCAGCGCGCTTGTTTGGCTGGCTCTGCTCGGAAGGTAAATAAAACTGCACGGGCACGACGACGTTGTCGTCCGCTGCGCGGAGCTCCTCGCGCGAAGCGAGCGACAGAAACGTAACCAAAATCTGCTTATCAAGAAATGTATAAAACCATAGTTCCCCGGCCTGCACATACCCGGCACGGTGCATGACATAGTGCTCGTCGAAGGGGAAGTACTGAAAACGATCGACTTGCCGATGCTCACGCTTTCTCCTGAAGACGAAGCGAGAGTACATCAGGAGACTCATGTTGGCCAGCAGGCCAGCAGGTCCACGGTGGAGGTAGTCATCCTTCTGATTGGCCGTGATGAACCTCGGACGGACGTTTCCAGGTGCGGGTGCAGCATCTGTCGTGTCCTCCTGCACGACGCCAACAGCGTCCAAAGCCACCTGCTCTTGCACCAGAGGCTCGCTGACATCCAGGGACATCACCTCCATGTCAGGATGTTGTGTCAGCGCGCCTTCCATGTCCGCGTCACGGCAACGCTGAACTGCCCATGTGATGTACCGGGTGAAAAGCTGGTACCCGGTGTAGGACATGTAGGCTTCTTGTTGGTACAAGAGCTGATAGGCCATCTCTCCATTGGCTTTGGTCACACAGCGCTGCATGCTGGTCGCCAGACGCGTGAGCACGCGGTGTGCTCGAAGCTGCGCCTCTGCCAGTCGTCTCCTGGGCGACTCATGTTTCTGTTTTGCCAGCGCCCATGGAAACGACAACATAAAAAACCAAAAAAAAACAGGATATGATGAAAACTCAGTGTCCTGGGCGGCGCCGCAGGGACACTGGCAGAGGCCTCTTCGGCAGTGTTTGCCGGCTGGGATGCAATGGCGTCCGGAGCTTCTTCCGCTTGAAGTTGCTCCTTCAGCCTGCAGAGCCCAGCATACAACTCCGGCAACATGTCCCTGGCCACTTCGAACTTCTTCATGGCGTATTCGCCAGTGTAGAACTGCACGTCCATCATGTCCCGGGCCATGTCCACCACGATGCGCTTCAAAATGCGCTGGGCTTGGCGATCGCCAGAGGCACCTGCACGCGGGCACACTTTTTAACAACATCGGCAGAGAGCGCCTCAGCTGTAAAAAAAATCGCCAGAGGCACCTGCACGCGGGCACACTTTTTAACAACATCGGCAGAGAGCGCCTCAGCTGTAAAAAAAAGCAGACTTTTTAACAACATCGGCAGAGAGCGCCTCAGCTGTAACAAAAAAAAATAACGGACACCAGTGCCTACACCCTAAACCCCAACAACCTCGGCAGAGAGCGCCTCGGCTGTAGAAAACCCAAAGACCAGACGCAGGTTTCACAGACACATAAAAAAGTACGACGCCCCCCTACCCAGAAACAAAATGGCATGAGTCCGCGCCTAACGTATCGCCTTCTGCCGCGAAGCACAAGAAAATCTTCTCGAAGTCTTCGGACGCGATGCCACGGCCCAGGTACTTGACGTCGCAGTTGCAGCGCATGGTCACCTGTGGAGTCGGATGGGACATGCCTTCAAACGGATGGTCCCGCTGCGGAACGAACACGTGCGGAACTTCGTTGCAGGCTGCTTCTTGTCGCGACACGTCCGTGTCCTGCGGCGACAGATTCGCCATGAAGTGTGCTGCACGCGCACGAGGCCAGCCCTTGTACTTCAGCTTCTTGACCTTGCCGCCCGGCTCGTCTGAGGCCATGATCTCCAAGTGCATGCATCCGAACCTCTACGCAGGCGTGCAGAAGCAACAAGCAGTGATACATCAAGTGGAACTCATCAAAAATAACAAGAAGTCTTAGTTAACATTAGTTGCACCGACACTTATACGCCCCTCCTGCAGCCCACGCGTTTCTTCTTCAGGTTGTTCTTGTGACAGGACTTGGTGCATCTGTGAAAGTGGTTCTGAATGACGAGGCGGCGGTAGTCTTCCACCAAAGACTTTTTCCAGGCGTCACTGGACAAGCCACTCGAGCGCCGAAGGTAGATTGGTCGCAGAGTGGTGTAGCTCCCGGTCAGCGTCAAGTCTCCAGAGCAGCCAGCAGCAGTCCAACGGACTTCATGTCCGTCCGGCTCCACAGCCTGGGTTGGCAGGTCTTCATAGTGCGCTCCCGCCGACTGACGCTGCCGCTCACTGAGCGGCAAGGCATCGGATGACTGTCCAAGCTGTCCGGCCAGAGTCAGCTGACTGTCGTAACGGATGCGCTCGGCAGCAGCTTTGACAGACTGAGACCATCTCTCCAGTTCGATCACGAGGTGCCCTTGCGCGCCTCGATCCAAGATGGCAGAGAGCCGGTCCGTGAGGTCGTGGCCGATGAGGCACAGCAAAATGTGCGGATGGAGCGAGCCACGACCTGCAAAAGCACGTGAAGTGACTGAACAACACGATATAATTAGTGAAGGAACTTGTATCATGGCGAACAACTGATGACACCAACGTAAACTCGGTCCTTGGGTCTCCAGCGGGCCAGAGTAAGAAGCCAGGTCGCCAAAACACCCGCCCAACAGCGAAGCCGCCATGCCGTCTTCAAAGAAAAGGGTGGCCGGAGAGCGAAGCTTCTCCTCGCGCAGCGGCTCCACGGTGCCCAGGACGTGCAGGAAAAAGTTTTCCAGCATCAAGTGGAAGAACTTCGCCTGGGCCACTGGGTCTGATGCAAGCGTCCTGCGCATCTCTGGCAGCGTGGGCAGGTTCGGCATTTCTGCCACCCAGTCAGCAGTCAAAGCATAAGCTTTGCTGTTGAGCTGGAGCAGCAAGGATGCTCTGGTGTCTGCCAAATTGGGCGTCACGAACAGAGTGGAGCTGCCGAAGTGCCATCCAGCGGCATGCCCGCGGTGACGCAGCTGAGAACGATGGCCATCCATGCCGACTATGTCGCCCGTTGTGATGAGGACATCACCGAGGGCTCTCTTCAAAGCCGGGTCCACCTCGGGGCTCTGCATGATTGCCCGGATGTCCGCCTTCTCCCCCTTCAGCGCAATGGCTTTGAGCAGGGCTTCCGGCTCCACCGAGGCAATGACGTTGCAGTGCTCGCTGAAGCCCTTGCGCTGCACGTGCGCCTTGCTCTTGCGCAAGAGTTGCAGGCGACGCTGGACGTCGTAGCAGACTGGCAGAAAAGAAGCCTGAATGGTACGTCGAATGCAACAAGAAGAATGGTACGTCGAATGCAAAGAAAAAAACAAATAACTACATACAGCCACGCGTCGTACGTTTGCAGAGAGCGCATCTGTGACGACCGTAGCTACTAACATGCGGAGCTGTCATAACATGAACGACACTAACATAATTCATTCTGCCATGTTCCGCCGAGTGGCGGAGGCTGTCCATCTGGTGCGCTGCGGTGGCTCGTAGCTGGCTTCACCGGGCCCAGTGTAGCTCAGCTCGTCCCGGCATAATAGGTACTGGAACACCTCCAACGCAGTTATCTTGGTCTCCCGAACCAAGAAGGGAACACCATCGCCGTAAGGAAACAGATCAGGGTACGCCATGGCCCAGGTTCCAGGATCGAACATGGAGCTTGGATGCTCCTCGGATGGTACCACCAGCTTCTCGGGCTTCACGCCGTATTGCTGCTGCTGCACCCGGCGCTCTCCCGCCATGTCCTTGGCGTGCTGCTGGACACGCTGCACGCGTCTGAGGACTCCGCGCTCGAAAGCACCTTCCCGTCCCAGGAGAGGAGCAGGAGCATCCGTGGACGAGCCCGCAGCGTTCAGCTCGTTGTTGGCACGATGCACGTGCAACATCTCGGCGTCGTTGCGCATGGCTCCTTGCTGCCATTTGTCCTCCGCCAGGCTCTCCAGCTCCTTGCTCAAGCGGATGCACTTGTCTCGTTCGTCTGCTGCGTCGTTCATGCCAATGACAGAACATAGCAAGTGTCCTGCCACTATGTCATGGAACACTGGTGTATGCGTTGCGAGCATTCAAAGCAACAGAGCAGGCAGTGCTACGTGTGTCCCCCCCGCCTGAGTCCGGCAAGCCAGCGCTTTCCGCAGCCCGAACCGTAGCGGGATCGTCCTCGACGTCAGACTCCACGTCCTCTTGACCCTGAGCGTCAGCGGGACCTGTCTGCAAGAGCTGCTGCGCGAGTGCGCTTTGACCATCGGTTTCCATGACGCAGTCCATGAGAACCGGCGCAGCCGTGTCCTTCCGAAGCAATAGGGACCCTGAGCGAACACCTAGCTCTGAAAAACCCAGTACAAATGAATTGTCCTGTAACAACTACATAGCCGCCCCACGCGGTCGAGATGACTTAAACGCTGCCCTACATGTGACACCCAGTCTCGTGTCAGAATTTGCTGACCGATATCATCCCAGCGTCACATCGCTGACTCACACGCAGCCACGCAGCACATTGACAGAGAGCGTCTCAGTGCGCTAGAACATGGTAGAGGCCTCAACCCTGCTGACCAAAACGCGCTCACTTTCCCTCGAGCAAAAAAAAAGCGCACGCGCAAGAAGTGCGCGGTTACCACTGTTCCTAGCCCCTGGTAAAACGTCTGTTTGACAGTCAATTTTCCACCGACAAGAAGTCCGCGGTCACTGGGGCACTTAGCCATGGGCGCATACACATAAGGAATGCGGGGTTACCAAGCTATCTAGCCACTAACGAAACGTCTGTTTGACATTCTGTGTTCCACCGACAAGAAGTACGCGGTCACTGGGGCACTTAGCCATGCGCGCACACACACAAGGAATGTGTAGTTACCAGGGCCCCTGGTCACTGGCGAAACGTCTGTTTGACATTCTGTGTTCCACCGACAAAAAGTACGCGGTCACTGGGGCACTGAGCCATGCGCGCGCAACACACACAAGGAATGTGTAGTTACCAGGGCACCTGGCCACTAGCGAAATGTCTGTTTGACACTCTGTGTTCCACCGACAAGAAGTACGCGGTCACTGGGGCACTTAGCCGTGCGCGCACACACACAAGGAATGTGTAGTTACCAGGGTCCCTGGCCACTAGCGAAATGTCTGTTTGACACTCTGTGTTCCACCGACAAGAAGTACGCGGTCACTGGGGCACTTAGCCGTGCGCGCACACACACAAGGAATGCAGCGACCTCACGCACGAATACTTGCAGGACATGAACACCGCAGCACATGACAACTCAGAACGAACAACAAACATGACAACATGAACAGCAAAAGAAACATGACAACATGAACAGCAAAGCTTACGTCCTCCGCAATGTTCTCTGCCACGCCTCTGGGATCCAAGACCGACTGCGCATAGAACAGGGAGGTAGTCTGCAAGCACTTCACGGCGGCTTCATACTCTGCCCGAGGTGCAGATAGCATGCTGGCCCGGCGTAGGTCCCGCTTCTGGCTGTCCACCAACACGTAGGAGATGGTGGACTGGATCTCTTCGGGGCTTGGCGGCAACACCTTCTGAATCTTCGAAGGTGTGGCTTGCGGGACGAAAATGCTGTTGCCTATAAAGCCCCGTTGCCGCTGCGCCTGCTCCACACCAGCCGGCTGAAGCACAGTGACCTGCACACAGGCTCGGATTATCGGAAGTAGCCTCTTTGTGCCTTCTTGCAGGTCTCGCAGCGGCAGCGGGCAGCGTCCGATCCAGAGATCGTTGGCCAGCGCAAAGCGAGGCAGCATCAGAGGCCTTTGCAACAACGCGGACTTGCAGCTCGCGCAGACCGGCTGCCCGCTGGTGAGAGGCTCGGCCATGGCGGCCTTGTGCAGCAAGAGAAACTCCTCCGGGAAAAAGGGGTGCCGCACAGCGGACGAAAGGAGCTCTGCTCGACCCTCCTCGGTGCCCACGATGTGCTTCCATCTTTCGGCATAGCGTTTGGTGCCCAGTACCTCGCAGAGTCGCGTCTGCTGGTCCCGCGCCACATGCGCCTCCGCCAGTACCTCCTCCGGGTCATCCATGTCAGGAAACAGTATCACCCGAGATAAGGTGTCTTTCCATAACAAGCGAGCACAGACCACGCACGCCTGCAATTCTCGAGGTAGACGTTCTCTGCCGGGCGTGCGCAGCTCCTCGTCGAACTTGGCGATGAGCCCACGCTGTAGACTCCATGGAACAGCCTGACAGGTGCAAGGGTGAGCATTTGTGTCTAGACCGCGTCCAGAATAGACCCGACCCCCTATGACCACAGCCCTAATCAGTCGAGTTACCTTGGGACCGGAGTAATGTAGCAGGCCCAGGACTTTCTTGCGATACTCAACATACGCTCGCACTGTGTCATTTGCACGAAAGGAAGCGTGCTGAGATGCGATGTGATCGCGGAGCTCTGACTCTTGGTCGTAGCTGCACTCACAAAGCCTGCAAGGATACGCACGCAGATCACCTTCTGCGTCATCCTCAAACTCTCGCAAGATTTTGGCTGCAATGGCTTCTGCCACGCCGAAATAGCTCGGGGTCGTGTTGAGCATCTGCCCCACATGTTCCAGCTTGCGCACCAGTTGTACGTCAAGGCGTGCCATGTACCGCAGCGCTTCCTCGGCAAGAGTATCCACGCCACGCAACATCTCCAATGTCGGAACATAGTGTCGTCGAATCGGAGCACCTGCCGTGCCGCTGTCTATTTTTGGTCAAGAAGAAACAAACTTAAAAGGATGATTCCCCGAACACGCGTGCGCCTTCGGTCCACCCGGGAATAGAGAACATGAGCCGCCGCTCTTCCACTGAACGCCACGCCGGAGCGTCCACGCCATCTTCCAGTCTTCCCGGCCAGTCACCCGCGGGCTCAGATGCCGTGAAGCCAGCCGGGTAAGCGCGCCGCAGTCGCTTCCGACGTTGGTTATCCACCTCCAGGTACTGCGCTATTTGCTTGGCGAGTCGTCGATCCTCATCTTCTGTCGGGACTGTCCTGTCATGACCAAGCTACCCGGCCCGCAACCTAGGCTAAGTAATTCACTCGCCCCCCAGCTAGGCGTCCCTAAACCAAGAACCCCAAACCCGCTAACCCCTGAACCCTCAACCCTCGACCCTAAACCCGAAACCCTACGAAACCCTGAACCCTAAACCCTAAACCCTGAACCCCAAACTGCCAGCCTAGTGCCAGTGCGTTCCTGCCACGACAGTACATCTTTGTGAAGTTGTCGCACATCTTGCGGCACGCCTTCCACAGCACACCGAGCCATCTTCACGGCCTCCTCTTCGTGGTGAGCAGCAACGGCTCCGTCTGGTCGACATAGAACGTCTTCCAGCAAAGACCAAGCTGCCCTTGAATAGTCGTCTTGCAATGAAACATCTGTATAGCATTCGTCCCAACGACAAATCGCGGTCGGGCTCTGGCGCCGCTCCCATCCGTATGCACGCATGACACAACGAAGGCCAGCTTTGCTGGCATCGTCCATGTTGCGCCTGCGCTGCTTTTGCTCCAAAGCAGCCAATATAGCCTGACAGGGTGACGAACTATCACGATGGTATCACGATAGCACACACGACTACGTTCCCATCCGGTCATACCAAAAGCAGCGCCTCCAGTGCCGACTTGCGCCTCTCATCAGCCTTGCGCCCGTGCAACAGCTCTGTACTACTGATGTAGTATAGAAAACTTGAATTGAGTCACTACAAAACCCCTATTGTATGCACTTTCTCTCGTGCCAGCAAGTAGCACCGGCATCATGATGAGCGGCTTCCACGTACAGCAATGCCTCCAGTAAGACCACCAAACGTTTGGCTGCGTGCGTTCCGTCTGACGAGTGCAGAATGTCCTGCCACGCTAGCGTCTGCCCACTTTCTTGCATCGATATGCGCAGGACAGCTGCGCGCCAGACCCGCGTCTGGCATGACACTTCCTCTTGTCGAGACCAGGCCAGGATCTCACCTGGCACGGCCCTGACGTGCCTGGCAGCTGTGGCTGGCCACACTAGCAACAGTTGCGCCGCGGCAGCAAACACCTCTGCCACCGACGCCACTGCGTCTCTCACCCATCTGTCATACGACCAATGACGCGCTGCGAGCTTCGCCGCATCTTCCTGGTGCATGACCACAAAGAAATCGATGCAAGAAGACCTGCTCGGCATGCATGCGCGCATCTCGGCATCTGACGGCACGCCATCAGTTCTCCCGGTCCATAGCTGCTGACACTGATGTATCCAATCTTGCTGGTCGGTGCTCAACGGACGAGGACATAAAACCTCGACCAAATCTTGCACGACAGCTAGCTTGGCACGAAAGCCTCCTGACGTCCTCGCGGGCACGCCCGTGCACGTGGCCACGGCCGACAAGGCAGGTCCCGTCTCGGAGCTGGTTCGAACCTGCCAGAAACAAGCCACAACCGAGTCACCCTAAAAACTTACTGCCATGACCGCGCAATCCCTTGTGTACCCTGAGGCTTTTAGGCTACCCCTGCCCTGCGTCCCCTGTGCTGCGCCCTGCGCGTACGTCCCCTACATAGCCTAACCGCGTCCACAGCTAGAAACTATGAACACCACCAAACTTGCTAGAAGATTCAGAATTACGGGTGTATTGCGCAGGCATGAGTTCCACGTTTAGGGACCTGGGTTTAGGATGGCAGGCTTAGGATTTGGTCTAGTGTTCATGGCTCCATTTGCACAGCTATCGCGTGCCATGCGTGGCCTCTGGGCCTGAGTTCAGCTACTGCGTGTCCTGTGCTGTCGGAAGCCTCTATACTTCAGATCTACAGCACTCCGACTCGCACAGCTTCGACATCCTCTGCCTGGCCTTCAACTTCTGCAGCTCCGCTCGGCAAAACTCTTCGGCTGCATCGGCCGGCTGCTCTGCCAGCTTATGCCGAAGGGCCGCCAGGAACGCATCAGCCGCAGTGTCCGCTGAGGATCGATGAGGACATAAAACTTGCACCAGAGCATCCACCAGCGTCTGCTTGGATGACACGCCTGCAGAGGTCGCCGCCGCCGATCCTGCGGACTTGCAAAGGTCCATCAGAGAGGGTCCGATGTCCGACCTGGTCCTAACCTTGCAGGGAAATTTGACAGAAAACTTGGGTTTAGGATTTCCACTAGAAAAACTCAGGTTCAGTATTTAATCTAGACTTCGAACATTTACTTGCACAGCTACCGCCTGCCC
>CAJNJA010022164.1:22011-33931 GCA_905231915.1 Symbiodinium necroappetens | reverse complement strand
TTTTCTCTCTCTCTCTCTCTCTCCTTGTTTTTTTTCAACCCCTTTTCTTCGGGTTTGGGGCATGTGTTTCTGGATTAGGTTTCCTGTGCTTCCTTTTCAAAGAGTCTCTGCGCTTGTGGTCTCACGCCAAACGTTGGTCAAGATGTAGGAACGCGACTTTGCCTCCGAAGCGACCAGACGCCCGAACGTGCGGTTGCCGGGATACGCGCGGGGATTGCCACACATAAGAAGAGGAGGGAGGGAGAGAGAGAGAGAGAGCGAGAGAGAGAGAGAGAGAGAGAGAGAGAGAGATGGAGAGGTGTTTTCGTGGGGGGTATGAGCAGGCACACTCGGGGAAATGCGTAACTCTCCCACCCCGAAAAGGGGCCTTGAGAAGGAATAGGTCATCTTCCGCTCCGTCCGTGCAGTTGCTATCCCCAAAAGCTGTTGTGGTGCCTTTGGGGCAGGAGTTCAGTCCAGACATGTGCGATGATTTAGCGGATCGATGGTACAAGTGCCTCGTCCAGAGCGATGGCGTGCAAGCAGTATGGACAACCTTTTCACATCTAAGTTACACGCTTCAAGACGATACGGGCTACTCCTACGCGATGCAGGCCCTGGGCTTGCTTGTGCCTGCAGGTTTGAATCGATCTCCCTCCAAGGGTTTTTGCACTCACCACCAAGCTCTGGCATGGTCGGCACTGGACAGGATGCAGAGGAGGAGGAGGACGAGGAGTCTACAGCTTACAAGCTGTTCAAGACTATCGGGCAGGCTGCCTCTGTGGAGACTCTGGGTTTGCAGAGTCTGGAACCATCTAATCTATGATATGTGCTGACGTGAAACCACCTACCGCATGCATATGGCTTGTCCGACTTGTCCCAGGATGTACTTCACCATCTTCGGCGTGCTGCTCAAAGTGATCTTCTTGACTCAGCATCCCAACTCAGCTCCACTGCGGCACCCAGAAAGTGGGACAAGCCGGTGTGTGTGCATTCTGGTCTGCTTCCTCAGGAGCAAATCCTTCTTCTCGATGTTCATCATCATCAGGCCGAAGATGGGGCCGAAGATGGACTGTCCTCTAGTCACTAGTTGAACGAGCTTGCGGCTGCCAACCCCGACAGGTGCACCCGGAGACTGGCCGTAATGAGCTGCTTTCGTTCCATTCTCATTGAGTGCCCTTTGAAGGGCCGGAGGTTTCAGGGCTCCCGAACTCGAAGGCACAGATGCCTTGCGTGTTGGCGCCGGGCAGTGACTCGCCGACTTGCGGCTGTCGCGAAAAGAGTTCGCTCATGCCTCGGCCTGCGCACACGCTATGGCTTAGCAGCTTCGCAGGCAGTCTTCATCTGATTGCCTGCCGTGGCCTGCAGGATCAGGAAGAAGTTGTGCGGCAGATCAGGCCCCTTTTTTTTGCAGGTTCTTCAAGACATGGTTCGTATGCGCACACTCTTCCGCTGGGCAGGGAATGCATTGGAATACCACTGTCCGTTATCTTCGTAGGCATTGGGGTCTCCCAGGCCCCCTGCGCCTAGTTTCAATGCAGTTTCCGGCGTGCCGAGTAACAACTGAGGATTTCAAGTTCCTCAGAGAGCTCGCGAAAGACATCGGGCAGATCTTGAAGCTGGATGGCGATGAAGGCCATTCTATGAGCGTCCAGACGGTTCAACGGATCAAGAAGTCAAAGAAATTATGCTTGCTGGTCTGCATGTTTGCTCAAGCGGCAGATTTGGCAAGGCAATCGCCTTCATGTAGGACCTCCGAAGCTTGGTAGGCTGATGAAGGCTCGTCCCTTGCCGACTGGATAAGCCAACCCAGCAGTGCCAGTTCGGGCATGGATCCTGGACAGCTGGAGACGGCGTCCCTTCGATACATCTCACTGCTTCCCCACTGTGTGCCGAGGGCTCAGGAGACTGTGTGCTTTCCGATGTTTGCAGTTGTCCGGCATGAAGTTGTCATCGCATGCAGCAGCAATTGCAGCACTCAGGCACAGTCTACTTCTTTGGTTCTTGCCAGATGACACTTTGTGCCGGGATTCCAACATAGACTGAGCTGCAACCATGTCCGCCTGAAAGCCTTCGAATTCGCAGTTGCTAGTGCTGGGCTTCAGGTGCAGACTCTGCGGCGCCTGCCGTTTCTGTTGCGAAGCCGCAAACCAGCATCCATCGTGGCAGCGTAGGCTGCTGCAGAAATTCGGGGGCGAGTTCCTCGACCTTACCTACCAGCTCCCGAAGCAGTGGAAAGGGCTATTCCTTCGGCTCACGAGGGCGTCCGACAGATTAAACCAGCTGGGAGGAGGTGGGTCCGCCGCAGGAACATGCGCACCTCGCCAATGGCAATGCCGCTTTCCGCTTTGCCCGCTTCGGCAAGACATGGAATTGCAACTTGGCTGAGCCCCTTCGATCCCAGGCTTCAGCAGTTCGCATTACATCGCACTTTTAGGCAGTGGTCGCTGGTGGTACCGAGCGAGTCACTGGATGCGCTTGCTGTCTTGTGCTACGATGGCGTATCCTGCGCTTTACATGCATCTTGCCTGGCACAGGTGGTCAGCAAGCAAACCTGCACCTGCCCAAGACATTTGCAAGAGTGTGAGACAGGACGTGACGAATGAGAAGGTGATGGTGCTTTGGCGAAACCGCAGCGATGGAGTAGAACCCTTGCGTGCTGTGGTCGGGCAAAGCTGCATCTTCCTCCTGGCGAGCGCTTCAAAGGCCCGAAACACCGTCCAAAAAGGTTTGTGAATGCGTGTGACGTGACAGCTTAAGCTAGTGGTATACGAGGCCGGGATCTCTGGTGTTTAACATAATTTCTATTTGTGGCACAGGGGCATGCGTAGGTAGTCATAGAAAGTCGTGCAGTCGGCGTTGAGTGTCTGCGTTCTCGGGCACATTGAGTTGTGAAGGGAGCATCTCACATTGTTTCGCCACCTGGAGTTCATGTACATATGCAGATTTTCAGCGAGACGTGATGTCAGCCTTGGCCCCCACAGGCAGCTGCTGCAAGTAGTACCATGCACAGCTCACCCACCCGTTGCATGTCAAGCCGGTGCGTATCAACCTGGCATGTCCTTTCAATGACGACCGATAATTTCCCCGACATACATACATGGATTCGTTCATACATACATACGTACATACATACATACATACATACATACATACATACACACACACACACACAAGACAGGACGTAAGGATTCCCACCACTTCCAAGTCTGACTGGAGGCCTGCGCAGCAAAAAGTGAATTAGCGCAGTCCCAATATACAGTCTCTTTCCTGCTCCAGTGCTGCAAAATACATGACGTGCCGGACGAGCCTATAAGACTTTCTTTAGACTTGCTTCCTCCGGTCATCCCAGATTGACGTGTATTCATTCGCGGGCGTGCACACTGGCGAGTCTCGTCTTGACAGAGGGCTGCCTTGTCTACTCTGAATGTAGCTTTCGCTCGATTGTCTCTGGAGCGCGCTGATTGCCGAACTGCTCCAATGCTGAGGAGTTACCTCTTGCGCAAGAGCAAGAGATTGACCTGCTTCACTGCGCCACGGACCTGTTTCTCGCCGAGAAGAGGCTAGTCATAGAGACTTCCACAATGCTGCTCGTGTGGGATGTCGCTGGTGGCTCTCAAATTTGCCGCGTTCCACCCGATCATCATCCGGACAAAGATGGAGTCAGCGTCTCAGAGGCTCCGATAGGGCCGATAGCCTGGTGGGTCAGACCAAACATTCCTGAGGAAGGGTTGCAAGGACGGCCCTGTGGCCGTGGCGTGGTTGCGACCTGGTTTGAAGAAGGCGCGCGGCTTTTCGTTGTACCGTCGTAGAGTTGCAACAGCAGAGCGAGGAGGCCGGGATGTCGAGTTCTGGGATGTGCAAGCTGCACCAAGCGAGGCACTTAGTTCCTCCAAGCTGGTGACTCACACGATTTCGCTTCCGACCTGAGGATTGCTGACCTGCTGGGTTCCGGGCATTCAGGATTCGGAGTGCGTTTTGGTGACATTCGCCACCTCGCCGTTGGAAAGGCTGCTGGTTGCCATCGATTCCGCCAACGTGTTGCACGTAGCCTTGATGGTCGAGGATTCCGAGGAGACCAAGCCGATCGATTTATACTCCTGCCAGCTGTTTCCTGTTCATGGATCACGTGTTCTATCGTGCTCTATAGCCGTCAGGTGTGGCATGCTGGCCTTCGTAGAAGCTGCAGACCTCGAAGCAAAGGAACGTGAACTTCATGTATGGCAGCTGGCTCATCATGGCGAACTCCTTTCCACACCTATCCGCTTGACTTGTCCATTCTGCACGCGTGGCCTTGCCACAGTTTCAGTGCCCAAGCCGATGCTGGGCCAATTTGTCCTCCTAAAAGGCTGTTCAGCCATGGAGGAATCTCCTCCATTCGTCAGCGCCCATCTCTTCAGCTTGGACTGCGGGCGACTGCGTAAAGTGTACACACATGGAGAAATTGCCTGCGATTCTACCTTGTTCCGTCGCGGCCATCCACTTTCCGACCTATGCCTAGGGTTCTGGAACTTGGAGGAGGGGTGCAAGTCTCTGTCCCTTGTCGATCTCGCGACTGGACACAGAAGGCAGAAAACCAATGAGCTCGCGTTTGGTCTTGGCAGGGTGTTCGCTGTCAGTTGAATTCGATCTGTGGGAGTGGGGTTCGGTATGCGAGGGGAAGCTCAGCGCGAGCTTGCCCTCAGACAGCTTGCCGCACCCCCAGCATTCACGAGCGTGCTATTTTTCTGTGACGTACAGCTTGCTGAATCATGAGTTCTGTGAAGAAGTTTGGTTGTAAGGTGCACTTCATAGCCTTCAAAGATCATGCGGATGATCCCTCGAATTTGTCAGCAGCGACACTGCCTGCGACTTACGCCAGTTAGCCGCAAGTCATCGGAGCATTTGCGCAGTTCTGCAGCATGGAGCAAACAAGGGCGCACCTTCCTCGTGATGTTGTCCGGTACTACATGGCCAATGGTGTCAAGTCGTTCGACGAAAACGATTCTTTACCTTTCTCTCTCTTTCTCTCTCACTCTCTGCCTCTCATCTCACTGTCTTATGCTGCCACTTCGCAAGGCCGCGGGGCCTGCAGCGCTTCGAGGACAAAGACGGCAACCCTCTGCCAAAGTACATCCCCAAGGAGCTCTCGCTTTGACTCGCCATACCCCACCCGGATGCTTCCCCGAACCAGCTAGACCTAGATGCCGCAGTGCCGGAAGGAGCCCATCAACTCGCAAGCAGGCCAGGACAACAATTAAGTGCAGTGCTAAGCTGCCGAGAGGGTAAGCTATGGGTTTCCTGCCAGTTCCGGTGAAAGCGATGCGAATTCCGACTGGTTCGGCCAGTGGCTCACGCGACACTTCCAAAGCCAGACCCTGAGCCTGGAAGAAACAGCTCCCGACTGTTCTGAGTTGGGATACGGACAGTGTGGATAGTGCGCTGCTGCGAGACAGTGGCCAGGTGGGATCATCACGTACCGGGACGAATCTGCCTTCAGGCCTTGCATCGCAGAGACACGTCGTTGCCTTGCGTGCAGCGTGCGGCGTGAGTTGAGGCTCCAAGACGCCGGAGTCGCTTGGCAGATCACCGCACCTCGCCGAGCAAGTCAGCCACAACTTGCTCTGTTCGCACCGTCAGTGCTCTCAGGGCTGAATCCAGGGTCAACAGCAAAGCTGCATCTCTTCGGCCTGAGCCTTGCGAAATCTTTGTTGCCTGTGCACAACTCGGCGCCTTTCGCCTGTCAGGCTCGAGAATGCGGACGAGGATGAAGAGCCATGGCCTGAGGAGGCGTGGTTTGCGGTTCCGGTGACTTTGGTCCACTTTGGGTCAGTTCTAAGTTCACAGAGGGAAGCTTCTTTTGTGTCAGGAGGACTCGGACGAGGACAAGACCAAGAATGAGAAGCAGCTCGGCACTAAGTCGCATATCCGGCCCGGGGCCCAGTCCTTGAAGTCGCGAGTGAGCGGTCATTTTGAGGGATGAGCACAAGCTCCCGATCTACCTCGAGGAAGCCCTGACCTGAGCCACAAGCAGCAAAGTCACACTGACACCTTTAGGGTTTAGGGCTGCTTTTGTCTTAGCTTAGGAGCGACTGCGCCCCTTGGATGCAGCGCATGGCATGCAGTGTGCAGCAAGCCAGTCAAGTCAGCTTTCACTCAGGCTTGATCAACAACGGCGTTGGATTGGGATACGAACCTTGGCCTTTATGGATGAAGTTCGGCAACTGAGCACAGCGCTGCTAGTTTCTTGCATCTTTCCGGCCCAATCAAGCCCCAGTCGAGGAGAAGTTTCGCATCGTCCGCGCGATACGGGACGGCTTGCCATCTTCAGACTTGGACGCCACCGGGCTGGCAAGTCTAGGGAGTCCAGGGGTCAGTTAAAGCCACCAGTGACACCAATTCCAGTCCCCACAGCGAAAGTCGGGTGGAGCCTAGGTCCTGGTCGACAACATGCTGCTACATGGTGGCACTTGTGGCAGCCAGGATGCAGGCCAACTCTATAAGTGCGACTGAGGCACGGGGGCTACGGCCATTCTCCCACATACAAAGATGCAGCTGCCGCCGCCTTGTCTGATGCGACCTGGACAGCAATGAGGATGATCTCATGTGGGTGTTGGAGGCAACCAGTCGAAAGGTCCTGCATCTGGACAGGTGGAGTTCTACAGCCTTCCTGGAATGGCACAGCCGGGATCACCCAAGGATCCTTGGGGTCATTTTGCTCTAGGTCCGACGATGCTACCTGCCTCGTGCGAAAAGCTGCGGGAAGCTGCCCAGGACCAACCCGGCGCTGCACTGGTGCAGACACTCGGTCATCTGATGGTGTGTCAACGGTCGGTGGGTGTGTGTGTGTGTGTGTTACAGAGTGAAGCAGATGGCAGCCAACTCAGTCTCGCAACAGCGACGACACTCGATGTGTGCTGGTGCTATCCGATTGGATGCCATGGGACGTACCTGCGGATGTTTCACGTGCTGAATGTTTTGACAGCAGTAAGAGGAGAAGAGTTCGGAAGTGTTGGTATGATCTCGCGCGCTGGCATAGAACGCGGTTCAGCCGTGTATATGCGCGCATCACAGGACCTAGCGCGTCTCTCGCTTATACTATTCTCTTGAATACATGATGCGCCTGCTTGCAGATGGCTTTGAGGGGCTTGCTCTTGTGCCAGCTGAGGAGCCGCAAGAGGATTCGAATAGGTTCCGACGAGGACGACGAGGACGTCGATTACGGTGAGAGGCTGGATGCTTGAGTGCTCGCAGGGGGACTCTGAAGCGGAAGATGTGCAGGTTGCGGGAGTTGGCTCAGCCTCCCAAGTCCTTGGACAGGAGGATGCAAGGCCGCCTAGGTGTGGCCCCACGTCAATTCTACGAGAAGTTTTTCTTTTCGCAGCCTAGATGTGAAGGCCTGCTTCCGCGAGATCGGGTTCAGATCAAAGAGCCTCAACCCCGTGCAGCCCTCGACAATGAGGCTTCCCAACTGAACACTTCTGTAGGCTTAGAGTGGCTGAGACTCAGGTCGTGAAAGAACTGGGACCACCAGCTCCGTTGGCGGCTTTCGGGTCGCTTGGCCTCTAAGCTATATAAGTTGTATAGGTTGATATAAGTTTGTATAAGTTATGTAAATAAATAAATAAATATATATATATAGAGTTATTTCATCTGAGTTTAGTAGAAGTTTTATATAAGTTTTGTATAAGTTCGTTCTCGGGCTTGACGATCGTGCCAGGATCCGTGGGAGACGGTGCGAGTTGAAGACGGCTCAGCTGCGAGAACTCTGCTGGAACTGTCGGCCTCTCGCAATGAGAGCAAGGACCTTTGAGTGGCGGCAACATCCCTTCTGCCCCATACTTGCCTACATGCGATACACCACTCCCTCATGCTGACGAGGATGTCGCTGACCGGGGCTACCCCAGCGTCGCTCGTGGTGCTACAAAGACGCTGGAAGAGGCACTGAGCTCGGCGAGCAGCTGTCACAGTTGACGCTTCAAGTATTTTTGGGTCTTCCAGGCTGCGGGCATGCTGTCGAACCTTCAAAACGCCCCGCCGGACCTTTCGCCTTGGGCTCAGCAAGGCAGTTAGGCAGCCAGCAGGACAGGTTCGAATCGATGCAAAGGCTCGGACAGGCCGTCTCGTCGGCGGACGACTCACCGACTCTTCGTGCTGCAGGCGGCTGGGAGACGCCACGCTTTTCGCGAGGATTTGCTTCCATGCCCACGCGAGCACACCTGCATGATCTCGCAAGGTGATGTCGGCTCTGAAGCTAGTGAACCGGACATGGTAGCCGTCGTCTCCGATGGCTTGCTGAGTCAGGGCCGTGCATCGTCAGACTTTTGAGCTGGAGGAATACGGGGAGAAGGCAGCCACCCCGGTTCTTGCATGGAGGCGCGTTTGAGTGTTCCACCGCTACCGAACGGAGCCATACGGTTGGAGACGAGTCAAAGCACAGATAGCGCTCACCATGACCTCTTGTTTCATTGCACTCCTGTAGGGAAGCAAGAGTCAGGAGTTTTCTTGCATGATGCTCTAGATTTCTTTGGTCAAAGACCAACGGAGAGCGGATCCTCGTTAATCATGGCACGTGGCGTGCCCGTGCCAAAACAAGTCGATGGCTTGTGCAGAGTTGCTTGGTGTCGGAGCTGCAAGCATTGAGGGGTTCGGAGTGTCCGGGCTAGCGCCACGGTTCATCGACAAACTTTCCAACACAATTGCTTTTAGAGACATTGGCTTGAAAATGCTTCCGAGTATGTAATTTACACTCAGCTTAAGCCTCACAGTGTCGCAGAACTCTGGCGTTGGGTCATCCTGGCGCTGCGATGGCTGGTGATGGCCAAGCAGAAGATGCCTTCATGTGCCGTATGGACCAGCTGACCCAGAAATTGAGCAAGTGGAAGACGACGCGTTCGGCAACACCGCTCAGGAATGATAGCTGCACGGCTTTGGCTCTGGACGAGCAGCGCGGGAGTTCCAGAAAGGACGCTTCTCCGAAACGGCACTTCAAGCCCTCGCCGAGCTCTCAGGTGCCGCCAAGCTCCGGGAGATCCTGCGGGTCACATTCTCCGAGCAAGCGTGGCTCCATCAGCATCCTCTCCACATACGACCGAGTAAACAAGGCCGCCAACGCTGCAAGTGCCGTCCGGTGGCTGTCCAAAGCATCCTCCAAGGGCGAAGAGGGCGGTGAGGCCAAGAAGGCCTCCGCCTCCGCCTCCGCCGCCTTCGAGCGCTTGCAGGGCAGGTCGCAGTCCGCCACCTTCCGGCCCATCTTCACAGAAAGGGACGGACGGGAAGGAGCAGAGGGGGCAGAAGCGCTGCGGTCCCCGAAGCGCGGCCAATCTCTTTCCCCTTCCGTCAGCCCTGCATCAAGGCTATCCCGTCGCTCCACGGTCGACAAGCAGTCAGAGAGCAACCCCTTCCATATCGAGAGATGCGAGAACGCAGGAGACAGAGCCAGGCCTCTATCGCAGAATCCTCGAGACTGCCCGGAGCCATCAGCATTCAACACTCGCATGGAAGCGCTGCAGCACAGGGTCTGGCATGCATCGCCTGCGATGCCATCCGAACCTTGTCAGGCTTCAGCTCGTGCAGCGGCAAAGATTGGGACCTGTAGGGTAGCGAAACAAACGGGGCTTGGAGCAGTGCTTGGAGAGCATCCGATCAGGACCGTCATAATCCCATGCGCAGCGAGCAGCTAGATTTCAAGAACAAGTACGAGGCCAGGTGCTGATGCAAGCCGGAAGCATCTTTGTGGTGCCCGCATGTCGGAATTTTGACCTGAGACCTCACCATTTCTGGCTGCAGTGGCCGACCCTGGCGGCGTTTCGCCAGAGCTGCTTGACGGAAGAACTGTCTGGCCTCTGTGAGCTTCGCACTGCCGAAACCAAGGCCAAGACAATGGCAAACCCTGGCTCGAGCATCTCCGGGAACAGCACATTCGGACGAGACGTTGGCTAGCCGAGTAGGCGTTGTGATCCGCTTCGAGAATCGATAGCTCCGATACAAGCAGCTGCTCCTTTGCTGCTGCGCCTTTGACGCTTGTGAGGCCAATTGGAGGAGTCCCTTGGGCGAATCGAATCCTGGAAGCAAACGGGAGGGGAGGGTCTTTTCAAGCGCGGCCGGCCTTGCACGAGCATGGGCGTGAGCAATCGCAATGGCAAGCTTCAGGAGATGATGCTGCAGCAAGTTCTTGAGAGTATGGCCGGGGCAAACGCTCAAAGTGCTCCGCCCACCGCCATGGAACATGCAAGTGGCTGCGGGGGCCTCGATCAAAGCCATCATGCAGATGAACTGGAAAAGGCATGTTCGTCGCCTTTTTCATCCCCTGGTCAGGTGAGGCCACAGCGCGTGCTTGGACGGGGCAAGCTAGGCAGTCTTCGACGCTTCCCCGCATGCCCTCGCGAACGCCTTCGAAGATCCTTGTAGCTCAGCCGCAGGCAGAGAAGCTCACGCTCAGTCAGGTGTTTCACCAGTCAGCCGCGTAGCCAACCTGGCCGGTAAAGGTTGCATTGACCTCCATAACAGAACCGTCAGAACAGCTTCATCGGCTGGTCTAATGATTGAAGAGCGGAAAGAACGTGTCAGGCAGCCGACTCGGTGCCTGCGGCTCAGACATGAGGGACTTCGACTCGAGGCCAAAACGAAGACAACAAATTCAGAGTTTGGTGTTCAGGCCCACGCCGCAAGCCTCTTGGCAAGCACAGGTCTGGCCCCTAACGAGCCACTCTTGTCGCCCTTACAGGCGAAGCTCAACCGAAAGCCGCAGCCTTAGAGTGTCTCCGATAGGAGGAGCGATTCCCTGGAGAGCTCGCGAGACAACTTCCGAGACAACAGTCTGTCATGTCACCAAGTTGATCTTCCGGTCTTGCCATGTTCTGCAGTGAGTTTCAGGCAGTGTCTCCAGCCGGCAGTGGCAACGCCTGATGCTGCAGCAGGGGCGTCGACTCTGAGGGATGCAGGACAACTAACCTAACGGATCAACCGCCCAAAAGGTGCACGGTCAGAGATTGGACCTCAGGAGCCGAAGAGGCTTCGATGGTGGATGGTGAGGACGGGACATGTGATGTCTAAGATGTCTGCGAGTAATGCTAGTACGGGCATCAACCTCGAACATGCTACAGAGGATTCTCGCAAGGCCTCCCGGTCCAGCCCGGTGGTGCTCTCGGAACGCTTGAGACGCTGCTGTATCATCCTGTAATGCTGCATCTTTCCGACTCAGTGGATTGCTCGCTAAAGCTTCTCAAAAGTCTTCACAGGGCTGTCGTCAGATAGGCCACTTCCTCAACTCGCAGCGGTTTCTTCAAGTGGCCTTTAGTTCGAGCCCTACCATCGCAGCTGCTCCGTAGGTGCGTGGAAGATGCAGTCCAGCAAGAGTTCCGGATGCTGAGGACATTGCCGGAGTTCGTGAAGAGCTCGGTCTCCCGAAGAAGAGGCGTCAACAGGCATTGCCACCTGCCACGCTTGGAGTCGTGGTATTTTCCCTCGCAGAGTCCTGCACCGGAGTCGCTGATAGCAGGCATGACGGCCCCGACTTGAGGAGGTCCAAAGCATTGACCGCCCCACCGGGTCCACGGAAGCTACACGCTTCAACGAGCCGCTGCGTCGTGGGTTTCACATTTGCTGCAGCACCGCCTCGAGTGGTGAGGACCGCTCGTCCTCTGACAAGCTCAGCCAATGCAGTCCGAAAATGCTTGGCTTGTAGATCCTGACAGTTGAAGTCTAGGCACTGGTGCGGGGGGGGGGGGGGGGGGNNNNCAGGGCGGACCAATAATTGAGTGCCTTCGTTTTCCCGTAGTTGCCACCGAGCTGTCCAGTGTCAAAGGATAGTGTGAAATTAAATTTGGTTGTAGAAAAGCCGACATGGATAGCAAAGGTTGTTGGGTTGATTCTGTCGGAGTTCAGAAGCCGGCAGTGTAGGCCAGGCGCATGCACGGACGCAGAGACGTTGTTTGACACACACGCATACACACACACAGAT
>CAJNJA010022164.1:0-21989 GCA_905231915.1 Symbiodinium necroappetens | reverse complement strand
TATATATATATATATCTACACACGCACACCGAGGGGCATGAAGTCTTCAGTGTTGCATTTCGCAGGAACTGAAAACCAAACCATGCAAAGAGAAAACCCGAGCCCAAGAACGGAGAACGCACGCAGAAAGCTGCCCCTGTCTGTAATGCACTGGTAGGCAGTTTGCAAGTGTGATTGGGCGGACAAGGTATGTCGTTGTGGACATACATGCAGCAGCATCCTTGAACCTCCGGTTGTGATGCAGAGACTTTGTTCCAAATCATTCGGAGACGGGGAGGGTGCATCAATCCGACTCCCGATGGCTTTCTCGTCGCCGCTTGGCGTACAGCAGATGTTGGCTGTTCTTGAGGTTGCATCTCGGGTTGTTCAGCTCCTGCTAGGTTTGGCACATGGTTCGTGTGAGCCTGAGCGAAACCTTGCTCATGAAGATTGCATCAGAGATGGGGTCCTTCCGCTGAGGCGAGATTATGCAACTGCAAACGTCCTTTGCACGAGGCACGAGATGAAGGCTGTGAGCATCATCGGCATGCATGTATGATTCTTTCACGAGGCCGCGGCTTACACACCCAAGAAATGCGTGGAGGGCTGAGCTTCTTGGTGAGCTTGTTTCGTGGCTTCGTCCACACATCTTTCGCCAGGTGCCTGACACGACAGGAAATCCGCGCTGTCAAGCAACGAAGCCGAGTCAAGTTCAGGAGGCAGTCGGAGTCTTACATATGACACTCCTGCATGCTATGCCCTATGCCGGTGTACATGGCCATTCTGGAAGTATCCATGCTAGACTTGCTGAAGGTTTACATCGATAAGATGACAACAGTTCCTGCAGTGCCCATCTTAGTAGAGCTTGCAACAATCCTCTCAGCATGAGCTGGCATTGGAGCACCTCCGCAGTGCGTTGACGATTAGGACCTCTACAAGAAGATGGTGGTTGCCGGGAGCCGTGCCCGAGCCCGTGGTCAGCACTCCTTAAAGGCAGCGAGTCACTTAATTCAGGATCAAAGGCATTGTAGGACCTCTGGCCAATGCCAGGCAAAGCCGAGAACTTCTGACCCGTCAGCACCTGAGATTCACAAGATTCTACTCGGCGGATGCTGCGACATTTTGGATGACGCTGGAACAGGAAGCAATCTAGCCGCACCTTCGAGCCAAGCCTTGTGCGGAACAAATCTTACTACGGCCCCTGGGCTGCACTCAGACAGCGCCCTCATTCAAAACCATGCCTGCTGTGCGAGCTGAAGGTGAAAGATCGCACGATTGATAAAATCAGTAGACCGGTAGCCGGTAGCCTTTGTTGGAAGGGTCGGTTCATGCACAGCTGACCTCACACCTGTAAAGTGCCAAACATTACCAGCATATGTTTTCGACTCAGACGGATCATACCTAGAGTTCAAGCCTCACCTCTGACGTCAGGCTAATCGTCCACGAGCATGCTCACACTTCAAGGCTCCAGCACCGCTTGATTTCAGCAAGTCCTGATCAAAGATTCATGGCACAGGTTGAGGAGGATGTCAACGAAGCCGGGTTTGACTTCGGTCGGAAGTGTTGCTATGTTACATACTGTGACGTATTCTCGTCACTTTGGCAAACAGGTCGTTCAAGACTGGAAGTCGCTGAGAGAAGGCCCAGGTCGAATCGCTGCGAATGCTCCAAGCCACGCCGGCATGCAGAATTTACGCGAGGGATTTGCGGCTTGGAGTGTGCAAGTTCATCTTTTGGCTTTTGACCGCAGGTAGGCCTTGCGACTAATTGGTGTGGCTGTTTTTCCAAGCAGACTTGTTGCCCTTTTCAATTGTACTCTCGACGTAGCCTAGACGACTCCTAAAGTTTACAGATGCGAGAATGTTGGAAGTCTGCAAGTCTGGTTTGATGTTCGACAGACATGCCTGTTTCTTCACCCATTTTCTACACTTGTAGTGCCGCGCCATGGTATGGAAGCAATGCTTCAGAGCATTTCAGGGCCGCCATGACTTGACACAGGATCTCTAGGTATGCCAATGACAGAGTCATCGAGAGAGAGAAACAGAAACCACACATGAGATGCGACCCATCGTTGCCGTGGCGCGGCATCAGACGTTTCGTCCGAGTTGCTGCAGCCCTGCACCGCGGAAACAGCTTGCTTGCACAAAGTCATGAAGATACTTCTTCCCGGCAACTCCTACTTGTCCTACTTCTTGACATATCGTTTCATTAAGGCTTTTTCGTCACCGATTTTAGAAAAGCATGCACTTCCGCTGTAGTCGCTGTCAATTATTGAGCACCCCAGATGTTGTCCAACTCTGGGCGCACAGGCAGGTGTGACAGCACCGTGTGCAGGAGTTATGCGATCATGCAGATACGTTATGCGGTTGAATTCAGAAACCATTGCTCCAACAGTGAGTGTCGGTTTTCTGTACAGGGCTTTGTTTGGCAGCTAAGGCGTTTGGCAGCCAACCCAGGTTGTGCCACGCCTGAGTTGAGGGGTGTCCCGCAAGCAAGTCGGGCCCACACGAAAGGCTCAGGGAGCTTTTGCCCCAAAAACCTGTGTCCGTCATTTCCGTGACTTCATACTTCGATACCTGGAGCTTGTTCATGGCTCGGGCCTTCATGAGCCTCCAATGACGTGTTCCCTGCCAACGCTCACGCTCATGTCCTGTGATGAACTCTTTAACACTTGTCTTGCACTTGTCGCCATGCCTACTTGTCCTCACCAGTTTCCAGTTTTCATTGCCGTGGTGACCTTGTCTATCCCTGGTTGCAGCAGTGACTCTTCGCGGTTGTTTCCTGATTGATTTGCATCTCGTAACAGATACTACTGATCTTCTTCTTGTTGAGGCTGTTCTTGCACTTGACGTTGCTTCTGCTGGAACTGTTGTCCACCACGGCCGTGGTGGGATTGCAGTAGCACGAGCAATAGCAGCAAGAGCAATAGCAGCAAGAGTAACAGGAGTAGGAGTGGTAGCAGCAGCAGTAGCAGCGACAGCAGCAGCAGTAGAAGCAGCAGTCGGAGTGGCAGTGACAGCGCAGCGGCAGCGGCAGTGCGGCGGCAGGAGGAGGAGGAATCAAGCTTCTTGGAGCCCGCTGTGGAAGGTGCAAGCATGTGGAGGGTTGAGGCCGGTTAGATAATTAGTCGGGCTTCCCTGCCTTCGAATTTCTTCCTTCGGCCATAGTCTTTACTTCTTGTTTGGCACCGCCAGTTCTTGCATTTCTGCAGCTTTCCTGGCGGGTGGGGGTGCTAACTTCCGAACCACTGGTGCTTGCGTCTTTTTCGGGTGCTTCTGCTTGGCTGAATACTCAGAACCAGTGCTGTTGAAGTCACTATTCATGCCTACACATGTGACTTCGGATTACTGATCCTGTGACAGAACGGCTTTGCCCGGCGTTTTCGTCTTTCCTACAACTTCCAGTTCCGTCCTGCTTTCTTGGTTTGGCGGGCAGGCGGGGTTTCCTTTTGTTCGTGCGGGTCGTTTCGCTCCATGTAGATGCAGACATTCCGTGGCGGCGCATCCTGGCCTCCTGGTTGTGAAAGAATTAGGAATAGTAGAAGCTGCGGAAGTCCTTGTAGCTGTAGGACTAGTAACTAGTACTATTACTACACGATGCAGTATGAGCATCAGCACTACTACACGATGCAGTATGAGCATCAGCACTACGAGTATTCTTGCGACAGGGATGGCTCTTGCTGTGCGCTGTGTTGTTTTGTGAGCATAGCTACACTATGACATAGCCGACATCATCACACTTCCAGAAGCACCAGAAATCGGCGGACATAGGTGTGCGACTGGATGGATCATCGTCATCCACTGGGCAGTCCCTAGCAGTGCACGATGTAATTCGCATCCAAAGCTTTAGCGAAATTTCTTGAAGGAGATCAAGCTACCTTTGGACTTTCAGAATTAGCAGCCCTTCATCCAATCCGTGAGTCTTTACCGGGCGAAATGTAAAGCGTCCGCGGGAGCTTGAACCTCGGCAATTTTGTAGAAAACCTCACCTCGCAGCAAGGCCTCGCAAGATTAGCAGGCTTCCAGGTCTCCAGCAAAGCTATTCCGAGGACGGCAAGGCCTCAGGTGACGGGTGGGTCTGACAAGAAGCTCACCTTTGGTTCGCCGCTGTGCGAGACGTCCTTGCAAGACATTGCATGCAACTTATGCCAAAGTACTCGCACCAAGACAAGCAGTAAGTGCATGTGAAAATGTACCGCTGCAGTTGCTGCCAATTCACCTTGCATGCGGGGCAGTTGCACTTCAAAACTGAGACAGACCGGCAGCTTATCATATACTGCTCAAGGCCACCTAGGTTCACAAGACTTGTCGCTGAATTCTGTCAGATGGGAGAGGCGTTCACATACGCTTGACCAGGACTCAGAGGTTTAAAATAGCTCTCCAATAGAATGCAGGCACAGCCTCAGGGTGAAGTTGCCCAGCAAACCGACATTGGCACACATGAATCTTTGAACAAATGCATGTTGGTTGCAGTCTGCACCGATCGAATTCACCCGCTTTCCTTTGGTCAAGGCCATGTGGGGGCCGCCTGCTTCTTCCCCCAAAGGGTTCTGCAGTTGTCCTTGCGAGGCCAGCACTGAGCTCAGGGCAGCTTGCGGCCGAGGCCCAAGTGACCAAAGTGGAAGTTCTGTGACGAAGACATGAACTCGTGCATGAAGCAGGCGTGATGCGGAGTCAATAGAGCTTTCCTGAACAGGCATGGCCTCAACGGATTACCACCTGCGGCGGCTTATTCAAGAGGCTACAAAGGCCAGTGAGCAACAGCTCCGGCCCCAGAAGTGCTGGAATTCGGCATGACATGTTGCCCCGACATGACTTTATTGGTCGCAAGGGCCCACAAGCTTGTAGACGATGCCTTTGTCATCATCGAGGGCAACGCAAGTCGATTTTCCACAGGAGCCCTTCCTCGACTGCAGCCAACTGTGCTTGGCATTGCAAGCCGTTGTACACAAGACGTTTACGACAGTGTCCGTCAAGAGGAGAAGACTTTGCCCCGGAGCTCCTGGTTTTTTTCGCTGAGGCTGCTTCTGCCTCTTGGATTCAAAGTAAAGCTAGTGGTTTACTGGGCGGGTACTGTGAAGCTCAAAGATGTTGTGCGGCAGGATGTCGGAGGCCACGACGAGCAGGCCGAGCGTTCTCTTCAACTCTACGACCGATTAGCATGTGAGGAGAACCAGCTGCTTGGAAAAACTGGCAGGGTTGTAGAGCTGAGGCTGGTGCCAACGCAACTTTTGCTCCGGCTTGAAGGTATTTTGACTCTTTCTGCACAGCATGTGCGCGGGTGCAAGTTCCCGACTTCAAAGCAAGGTACACTGTACGGGCGCTGCTCATCCGCTGCCTTTGTCAAGCACGCCTTGGCATGCGACATGGGCTGAAAGGCCTCCACCTTCTTCAGCATCATGGTTCACAGTTGAGGCTCGACGTTGATGTGTTGCGCCGGCTCTGTCAATCCAAGGCAGCTGCAATATGCACTGCAGGAGTACCTTGTCAAGGCAAGAATTCCCTCGTGACTTGCTCCGTCGTTTTGTTTGTCCTGCAGTCTGACTCTTCCAGCTCGATTTGGCGTACACTCCCTACACTTACAAATTCGGACTACATTACCAGCACCACCAGCACTGGCAACCACCCGCATCACCGGCAGCATCAGCACCGGAGGCACCACCGACAGCACCGACACCGCAGGGCCACTCTGCTTGTTGTAATTTCTCCAGTCTTCCAGCAAAGGTTTGTTAGTGAAGTTTTGCGGTCCGAAATATAGCAGCAACGCCTGTCCAAGATGATATGCTCGGTGCAGGCCCTGAGCATAGCAAGCGAGTCTGGCTGGGCACAAAACGACAGCCGCATCGCAGCTGAATTTAGAAGCATCCCGATGCAAGTCTGTTTAAACCTGAACGAGGGGAGTGCATCAGGTTATGGCTTCTTGATCTACAACGCTTCGTTGGTGTTTTGGAAAGTGGCGCGGCCAATGTGTCGGTCTGGATGGCAGAAATACATACTGAATGAGACAACTCAAGTCTTGGAAGCGTTGAAGTTAGTCAGAGCAGCATCTGCAACGGGCGGTGGTGGAGGTAAGCCCGCGAAAGGAGGTGCCACAGCCGCCATCCCGGTGCCAATCGACCTCCCCTGGCTTATTGAAATGACGCTGAACCTGGCCTTCGGGCTCGAGGACGCGGGCCGCGAAGCGGACGCTCAGAAGAGGGTGGACGAAGCAAGCGCGCTGCTTGACGAGCTCCTGAAGGAACCTTCGACTGCCTCGAATCCAGCACTGGCCGCTCGTGGCGCAAGCCTGCAGCAGCTGGTGTGGAATGCCAAAGCTTTCTTCAGCCGGAAGGCTCCCGGAAAGGTAAAGGACGATGTTGTGAAGGCAAGCGGCAGCGCTGTTCTCGGCGCCACCCTCTTCATTTGCAACGGTGGAACAGCTGCCGATGCAGCGGGTGAAGAGCTGATCAAAGCATGGTCGAGCATCGACAGCGGTTACGACCTGCGAGCTGCAAGAGACACCTTCGCTGCAGATCCACGAACTCGCCCGGATGGTGGGCAAGTGACCCGAGGGAACGTGAAACCGCAGATGCTCGTAGACCTTGCCTTGGCAGTCCGCGCCGCTTGCTGTGCCAAGAATTGGCCACTGGCCATTTGCATGGTTGCCCGCCTTGAAAAGTTTCAGATCCCCCCCGGCAGGGGTCGAATACTCCTCGACATTTGCAAGGCAGAGTGCGATGTTTGGCAAGCCTGCAATGTTAAGAAAGAGGACCCGACATCCAAGATGCTACTCTCAGCAGCTGAGCAGGAAAAGCGAGAGATCGATACGCGGCACAGGGCAGTGAGACTCTGTGAGCAGTGCATCATGACAGCCCGGAGGATCGAGGCTTTTGACCTGATCGAAGAGTGTGCAGTGGTCATGTGGAACATCTCGCGCGAGCTGATGTGTGACCAGCACCGCTTTCGAATACACAAGCCCCTACAAAAGTGTTCCGAGCTCTTGGAAGAGATGCAGTCGAACAGGCTGATCCACTTGAGGGTGCAGCTTCACTTTGAGGTGGCTCATTGTGAGGTCTCCTCTGACTTGTTGACGAAAGGATCGGCAGAATACCAGCGGGCCAACGCTTTGGACTACACCGCTGCAGACTCGGAGCTTTTGGAGCCGGTGAAGCAAATCCTGGCCACACCGGCCGATGATGGCCTTGGAAGGGATCCCGCCCCTTACCTGCGCCGCTTCGACACTGCCATGCACAGCCAGCTGCATCTTCTCTACTGGAAGACGACCCTCTACGAAGAGCCTACAGACCCTGTGGACCAAGTCATGTTAGTGCTTGACCAGGTTTCCAAAGTTACTGGTGCGAAGAATGAGCATGGCGAGGTCATGCCTTTGTCCGAGGAGAAGAAGAAGCTGAATCACAGTCTCCTGGTCCAGGCCTTCGCGAAGCTAGAAAATGTTTTGGAGGATCTGATCTTGCCCGAGCGGATGGAGCAGCTCAGCAAGACTTTCGAGCCACCGCCTCGGCACATTTTGGACGAAAGCCCTTTGCAACCCTTGCCCCACCAGGCGCCTGCAACCGCCCTTCTGCTTGGCGGAAAGGCCGAGATGGAGGGGAAGCCAATCCTGGACAGACGGCCCCAGAGCGAGCGAGAGAAGGCGGTTCAGAAGGCCAAGGAGATTCTGATGCTGATGTGCCGCTGCAGCTTAGAAGCCCAGCGAGCCGAGGAGGGCGAGTTTGCTGTGAAGGTTTGTACGAAAGCCATCTCCACAGCTGACACGATCAGCTTCGGGCCTGCACCGATTGAAGTCGAGGGGGCCTTGCTGCTGGCTGCTTGTGCCTACACGAAGTCTCAGTGCCTCTCTTGGGATGTAGAAGATTTGGGCCTCCTGACACTCTGCCGCATTTAGTCTCAGTCTTGCTTCACTGCTGAGTCACAGAGGGGGAGTTTCATCGCTGATATTGTTTTATGCTCTTGTCTAGGAATGGTATCGGCGAAGAGATCCCTGAGGAGCAGGAGGCGGGCCGGTCTGCATCAGGGCTTGGCCGGCTTCGTTGTAGGGCCGTGCTTTGCAGGAGCCCGTGGAAGAGATTCCGGATGACGGCAGCGAAAGCGAGGAATCGTGACTGCCGAAATTTCCTCAGCAATCCTGCAGGTTGTCGTGCAAACCTGGCCAGCATTGCATTGACATGGTGACTTGGTGAGCCTTGCAGGAGCAGTTTCGGGAGCTGACGCCCGAGGCGCGATGTGGAATACAATTGCTGGTGAATTCGTGGATAAAATTCGCCATAAGAACGCGGCGGCAAGCTTGCAGTGCTTCAATTCCGAACGCGGGCCTTGGTGGCTCAGGAGAAGGCTGCCATCACGGACAAGAAGCGTGAACTCATCAGGCGCCAGCCGCAGCAACTTGTTCCACTTATGCTTCAGCCATGTCCACGACAGGAGCATCTTGTACGGCCTCGCGAAAAGCCAAGAGTTTGGACAGCACTGGATGGTCACCAATGGCTTGGTGCTCCGGAAGTCGGACCTGCTGAGCCTCGATTCTTTTGCCTTCAACCTTCTGCCGCTCTAGGTACACTTCTGGAATTTGCATTTGGACACCGTTTGGTACAGCAGCTTGCCGGCACATGACAGCAGTGATGCTGCGAAGCTCACCGATGTTTTGTTGAGGGTGCTGTGGATATGCCCTTGAGGCCACGAGGAGCCCAAGTTGCTGAAGCGGACCCTGCAGGAATGTGATGCAGCAGAAGCAAGCCCACGCCCTGCGCAGTGAGACTCGCGCTTTCGACTTAGCTTTGGCAGGAGTATCGAGGCGCTCTGCAGGATATTCAGAAGTACTTAACGGGTCCGACGGCCCTACCAGACAGCCCCTGCTCCGCAAGTTAACACTGACGGGGAATCTTTTTGCTTCTGTTGCTTCTGGCTGGTTGAGGTGAATTGAAGCCTGATCTCGCCGCTTGCCTCACTCTCGCCCACATCAATGCAAATGTCGTTGTGGGAAACCTGAAAGTACTGGAGACAGACGAGCTCACCGTCATGTGGCTTGGCTAGGTGTGCTGCAATGGGGTGAGATGTACGATACTGGCATTTGCCATCAGCCTCCCAATCTGGCAAGGAAGCGTTTGGGCCCTCTCGAACGGAAGGATATCATGGCTAGGGTGGCGCAACTCTGCAAGGTGCTTGAGTTCGCGATTTGTCGACACTCTTCGGGTCCACGAAGCCTTTCAAAGACACGTCTGCTGGCTTCTCCGGGCAGGAGAACGACAAGCCATTGCCAGATGTCACCAAGCTTCGGCCTGCGCGTCTGGACGCTGTGGAGCCGGCTGGTCTGGGATGGCTTTCGGCGCCCGCGGTCCACGCACCTTTTAAAAGAGACTCGAGTTCGGTACCTTTCTTGTTGCTCAGGGTTAGGAAAAACTGTTTTGCCCCACGGAACTCTATGAATGGGGGTTGAGAAGTTTGGGACAATTTGGGACGACAGGCCACCATGAACTACTGCGGAGTTTCTTTCTCTTAGAGCATGCGTGTGTCATACATTGCTGTTTTCTTTTGCGGACAGGAATAGACACTCCTTCGTCAAAGTCAGCAGAACTGTCGAACTGCTAGGTCCTGCTAGGTTGAGATAGCTACAGCTGAAACTTGCATGTGCTGAAGCATGTGGCAGTTTACTTGTCAAGCAGGTGGATGTTCAATGCACTTGCGGCAACACCTCCCAACATGTGTGACTTGTGACATGTGTACTCGAAACGACCCTGAAGAGGGTGGAGCGTTTTGATTTTGGATGGCTCTCCACCCTCTACGCGCTGGAGAAATTATTCGCTAGCCAGGTCCCAGCTGCGAAGGACAAGAAAGGCTCAGCTGTTCTGTGGTGGGAGCGCAGCCGATGTAGCGAACGCTGCAGGGCCGGAAGTTGCGGATCCGAGTGACTTGCAGGACCCTGCACCCTGGGATGGGAGAGCGGTGTGAGCTGCGAGTCTGAATGAAAGCATGTAGAACATAGAAGCTTGCAGGGGAGTGAAGTCGACATCATGGTGGCAATAATGTCAATGCCCAAGGCGAAGGACGTGTCTTCTGCCGAATCATGTGTTCTGCTGAGGTTTTTTAGGGTTGTCTCCGAGTGCATGGCAGGATGGCGAGGAGGCGCGGAAGCTGGTGGACCAGGCCCAGCTGCCCTGCTTCGAAATCCGTTGCGAGTGGCCGAGTGGCGACCGAAGGCCGTGGCGCTTCTGCAGAAATGGACACCGGCTGCAAATGACGAGGCACAGGAGCTGTGCAGTTTGCACGAAGTGCCCCCTGAAGATCGCAGGCCATGCTCTCGCTTTGGGTCGAGCTGTGGACCAGGTGACCGAGACATGGAGGGTCAAAAACCTGTTCTCATTCGAAGATTGCAAACACGTGTTCACGCTTTTGTGTCTCACGATGGTGCCTTTGAAGATGAACGCGCCTGGGAGGCTGGGTCGGCAGTGCCTGAAGCCACCTATGAATCCGAACATTGGCTTCTGCCCGAGAGGGTGTGCAGCTTCCCGTGGTGTTTGGTTTCGGTCCAGTCATGGTAGGCGCGAGTGAGTGAGAGTGGGTGGGTGGGTGAGTGGGCATGAGCAGTGTCGAGACAATCAGCAAGAACCAGCCTGATACACATCTCGAACATTGTGAGAGTGTGTGTGCGCGTGTGGGGTAAGCGCATGTACACCGTCTTCTGCATACATACAAGCTTTCTCCCTCTCTCTCTCTCTGTCTGTCTGTCCGTCCGTCCGTCTCTCCGTCTCTCCGTCTCTCCGTCTCTCTGTCTCTCTGTCTCTCTGTCTCTCTCTGTCTCTGCCTCTCTCTGCCTCTTTCTCTCTCTCGGGTTCGCTCGCTCGCCATACCGCTACACATAATATGATAATATCCATCTATCGATCTATCTATCTATCTATCTATTTGTTTTTATCTATTCATCTATTTATCTTTTTTTATCTATCTATCTATGTATCTATCTATCTAACTGACCAACCTGTTTTTAACTTGCCAGTCACACCCGATCTTATCTATCAAACCCTGTCTAATCTGTGTTATCATAACCTTATCTGCATCTCATCTGTGCTTTCCTATCGTATCCCTAAGCAGTTTCATCTATCTCATCGACCTTATGTTGTCCCATCCGATCCTATCTTATCTGTGTTATCTACGTACCTGTTCTTGTCCTGTCCGATCCCATCTCATCCTATCTCGTCCTATCTTGTCCTGCCTTATTCTATCTTGTCCCATGTTATCTAATCTTCGCCTAGCTTACCTTATCATCCTTTCTTGCCCTATCTTTATCCTGTTCCATCCTATCTCATCTTGTGCTTCCTTGTCCTGGCTTTTCCTGTCTTATCAGATCATCTTGTATCCTATCTGGTCATATCCCACCCCATCCCCTGCGATCTTATCCTATCTTATCCTATGTTATCCTACCTCATCTTATGCGGTCACATCTATCATATCCTATCCTTTCTTGTCCACTGCTATCCTATCTTATCCTGATCCTCTTGCATCTTAGTCTATCTCTCGCCCAAACAATCTGTCTATCTATGTATCTCTCTGAATCTGTCTATTTACCTACTTACCTACCTACCTACCTACCTACCTGCCTACCTACCTACCTACCTACCCACCTACCTACCTACCCACCTACCTACCCACCCACCCACCGACCTACCTACCTACCTACCTACCTACCTACCTACCTACCTACCTACCTACCTACCTGCCTACCCGCCTACTTATCTATCTACCTACCTATCTATCCATCTATCTATCCGTCGGTACATCTACCTATCTGTCTTTCTATCTATTTATCTATCTATCTGTCTATCTATCTCTATCTATAAATCGATCTATCTATCTCTCGCTTTAGCTATTAGGGGTTGTAGCGAAAAAAGGAACCCGCTCTGTCCACCGCTGGCGAGGGGGTGCAGCGGCGTGCAGTCGGCATGCAGGTGGCATTCAGGTGAGGCGCGCCGTGTCCATCAGGTGGCATGCAGGTGAGGCACGCGGTGTCCGCCGGCAGGGCAGGGCAGGGCAGGGGCAGGGGCAGGGGCAGCGGCAGGGGCAAGGGCAGAGCAGAGGCGCGCCGTGTCCAAAGCCGGCGCAGGGGGTCCAATAAATACCAGGACACAACAAAAATTCCCAGGAGAAATCAATTGAATTTGGTTGATTTTTTGAAAAGCTTCTGGCGGCTGACTTGAGCCTTGAAAGCTAGCCGCTAGCCAGCATCACCAACAAGTGCATAGACTCATCCCAAAAAGCCCTCCTGGACCCAACCAAATGGCCAGAGAAATATCAGTTAAACTATGTACTTGTTTTTTTGCAGAGCTTTGGGAAAATGATGTCGGGCTTGAAAGCTACACTAGCCGATGTCAGCTTAGGTCCTGCCCCCGAACAGTAATTAACAGTTCAAGAATGGTTTTGTTAGTCAACGCACACTCGAAAAAGAGCACCAAGAAACTTATGTAGGCTTGGCATGGGGGCCATAGAAACACACATCAGGTACGTCCTTGTGCAGCCCAAGCCCCAGCCAAACATGCTCAGCCATCCCGCATCAGGCCAGCCCACCCTAGTCCAGCACCCAGCAGCCAGCCAAGCCTAGCCCAGCCCCAGCAGCAATCCAGGTCGGCCAAGCATAGCCCCAACCAAGATCGAATCCAGCCATAGACACTTTAGGCAGCAGGCAATTCAATAGTCGAGTAGTTGAGAACCAGGATAGCACAGTTACTCGCGAACAGTCGATCCGTATGATGCTGACAGAAGACAACATAGGAACGGGGCTGACAAACAAATGAAAATACACCAAAGTGTACGTTATAGCTTGTATGTTACACTGCGAGTGTGCAAAAGGTTTAACCAAGCAGAATGAATACAGAGATAATAGGTTGCGAACCATATGCATGTAAGTTTACTTGTAATAGACGTATAAACGGTATACCGGAAAACTACTGTATAGACTGCTAGATTTATAGTTTATACGTGTCACATAGTTCATAGTTTGATTATGTTGACGGCATCAACAAACATATAGCTTTCATATAGCCTATATGGTTACTGAACTTATACACGTATAGTTATGGTATACAAAGTACAGTATAGCAGTACCAGCCCATGGCCTATCAATGGTCCGATAGCCTACCATGGTCTAGAGTTCAGAGGTTGACATGTAGAGGCTGGCAGTAGCTCATGGCCCTGGCCAGAACCCAGAGCATCATCCAAATCAAGTTTTCAGAATGCTTCCATCTGCACTAACTTGTAAGTTTTATGACGTATTGTGCATAATGTAGACTGTATAACACAAAATTCCGAGTAGTATCGCTGTATCACTTTATCACCATACCATTATATGTTTACAGGACTATATGGCTCTATCATCATGTACTGTTTATCTGGTAGACTATGTCTTAGTAGCACAATTTGATTACATGAATGGGGTTTCAACAATGCACCGTAATCCTGGTCTCCTAGTCATAATCTGGGTGGTAATGGCTTTGCAATTTATGGCCAGGCCAAAAGGTCCAGGAGTCAGATAGATCACTATTTCAGGCTGCGCCCCCGCCCCTGGTTGGCTAAGGCTACAGACAGCCTGCGCGGGGCTTGCACCGATAGTACAGACAACCTGCCGGGAGGCCTGCACGGGGTTGGACAGAGACTACGGACAAGCTGCCGGCAGGCCTACGCAGGGCTGGAAAAAGACACAGCAGTTCTGAGACTAAATTTGATTTTCCCAGGCGAGTTTTAAAACAGGAAAGCACAACAAAAGCCAACAAACTACCAAACAGGCAAGCAAAAGACAGACACGCCAAAAGCACAAACTACCAAACACAAGCACAAAATAACATCAGAAAAAACACAGAAGCGCACACAAAACTTAAACATTTTTTCAATCACCGTATGGGGAAAACACAAACAAAAAACCACAAACATACCCACAATAAATGTTCAAAAAACACCACAAACTACAATTACAAAACACAACAAAAAGCAGCACCCGAAACACCACAAAGAAGCATAAGCTGCCGAACATACCCACAAAAAATGCACAAAAGAAACACAAAAAAACGCAAACTACTAAAGCACCAGAAACTCCTTGCCAACCTAGACTTCCGGCTTGCGGGAGCCAGCCCCACAGACCCCAGGCCACCCCACAACTCCCCCAGCTCCGTCTCCCTCTGGGGGCAGATGAGGGCCTCCCACCGAAACAGAAGTTTAAAGTTTCGCAATCTACTTTGTGATAGAAGCGTACACACGCACGCACGCGAGTGCAGACGGACACACCTGACTCCAGAAAAGCTCCCCGCCCCCAGCAGACTCTTGACATATTTTCAGAGGGCGTGGCTAAGTACAAAATATCCGAGGCTGAAACACCTGCAACAAAGCTTCCTTAGCTTCCATGTTGTCGGATCACAGGGCAGGGGTTGG
The DNA here is from genome assembly GCA_905231915.1 of Symbiodinium necroappetens. Taxonomy (NCBI): domain Eukaryota; class Dinophyceae; order Suessiales; family Symbiodiniaceae; genus Symbiodinium; species Symbiodinium necroappetens. The sequence continues at coordinate 7,605 of CAJNJA010022164.1, read as the reverse complement.
ACACGCAGCATGCTAGCAAGAAAGCAGATTTCATTCGGAAACTAGCAGCCTGCACTCAGAAAATCCCTGATTCTATTCCCCAAGCTCTTAACTGTGGGTCCTGGAAGAGGAGAGAGGGGCAGAGGAAAGGAGACGCGCTTGAGTGGCTTGAGATGAGGAAATAGGAGGGACCCACGGGAGAAGTGGAGAGGTGCAAAGGGGAGATACAGGAATGCATACATGGGTGTTGGATGAACGAAGATCATTGATTAACGTTGTGTGTTTTGTTGTGGGTGTGTTTGTGGTGGGCCGGGCAGGACCCAACGCATAGCCCAGGTCCAACACAAGACCAAAATGCGCTCCTGGATCCAACAAAGCTGCCCAGGAACATGTGCAGGATTTTTGGAATGTAGTGGCCTTTGACTCGATTGGAAACCCTGTTCCGACTGTGCGACGGGGTACATTGGTGCACCTGACACCGACTGTAATTCCTTATGCCGTTGTAAATGCGGCGAGAATGGCAGCGACATGTTTGCCTGATGTGTTGTCGGGAATGGAGCAAGAGCTTAGTGCATAGGGATGGCGTGGAGTGTCGGATTTGCATGACAGCTCGTTTGATCCTTTTCAGCAGATTGATGGCCCGATTGTTGCGGCACAGGGTATGAAGAGTGCCAGTGGTTACTCGTATGACACGTCAGCAGTGAATGAGCTACAGTTGAAACTAGTCCGGCACAGCCACGCAAAAGAAGGAAAGGCTCGATCCTCAATCAAAGCTTCCAAGACTTAATGCCAGCGCAAATGTCCCGATTGACTGGCGAAAAGTGGCAGACAAGAGGCACACGGATACATCGCCGTCACTCCGTCACTGTCAAAGAAGAGAAAGTCGTGACATTGGCAAACGCCCGGCCGAGCGACCCGAATGAATGGAAAGGCCGAGATGTAGACGAAAATGAGCCCAGGGCGTGCAATCCGCAGATTGGCAAACCTGAGCCTAAAACAGCGCTAAACAAAAAAGAAAGGCCATGATGTTTCCGCAGCTATCTAGGGTCTTCGCCGGTATAATGTTGTTTAGAGTGAACCGCCCCGAAAGTTGGAACATGGGATGAGGATGACTGGTGCTGGAATACTTTCTCCAACTTTCTGGCCTCTCCTTTACGCCAAGGTGCGAAGCATGCGTTGATGTGCGGAGTGCAGGGCTTGGGAGACCTGAATGCACCCATACCGAAGTGCGCTGGCCACGCAAACTCTGCAGTCGGTTCTTCGTCGCGACTGGCTTTTTTTTGGGAGGTACGCCTCTCCATCGCTTCTGCGCTGGCGCGGCGCTTGCCACGCACTGTGCGGTGAAGTTTTCGCATCGCTGGTGGATCCACTGAAGCAGGCCGGTGAAGGGACACGCTGAGGTTCTAGACGTGGTCTTGGCAACCAGCTGCTAGTAGAGTCGCTTTTCTTGCTGCTAAGTTGAATTTGGCAGGAGAAGGAAAGCCTCACCAAGCTCAGGTGCCGTTGCGAATTCATGTGTCAGTCTTGCCAGCAGCAGAGCATGAGGCTAGAGGAAGAAGTTACATGATACATGTGCCATGGGTTGGCAATTTCTCGACATCTGCTCATGTTCTTGTCGCAGGCGCATGTCTGTTTCGCAATTCGAGAGCTGCTGCGATTATGCCATTGCGACCAGCAACCACGCAGCACTGCGGCAGTGAGAGCTTGTCCACGGGTTTCGTTTTTAGATGGTTACGCGGCCAAATGGTCACCAGGCTCCAGCATTGCAGTCCTAGGCCCTGAGCTCTGACAGTCAAAAACGGAAATGAACATGGAGACCAGCCAGCTTCAATAGCTTGGCAGCCCCAGCTTGCAAGGAGCTGGCAAGCTTTGGGGCCAGCTCGTTGTGGTGTCTTGGTGGCATATATGCCTTGCTTGGCAAACCTGTGCAACGAAGCCCCAAAAGAGACAGACCAATGTGCAAAACGTTCCATCGTGCCCCCGTCGAGGAATGTGTCGCTGCCCCTGATGCATTCTGGAGAGACGCGACAGCTGCGCTCTTGTCAGCATTGAGTGTTCCAAGATGGAAGTGGTGCTTCATCTGCCCAGACGCATAAGGCTCGTCGAGCCGTACCTCAAAGCCACTCGCGCTCTTGCAGCCTGTGCCCGAGAACCTTTGCTCCCATTTTGACGGCCCTCTGAGCCTACAAGCCTGTCAGGAGGTGAAGTTCAACGAAGATCCTTACTTCTTCGCAGCCCTCTATGCAGCTCTCTACGAAGCCCAGCCGCAACTGTCAAAGTCTCTTTCGCTGGAGTCTGTAGCAGTGTTCCACGGCGATGAGGATTGCTACGCCGACCAGCATCAATGGGACAAGATCCACGACATGCTGAAAGATGCTTTCGTGGCAGTGCCCAGCTCCAGTCATCGGAGGCTTTGGGCACTCAGGATGTTGGCACTCAGCCATCAAGGGAAGAACGTCACAGTCGCCATGGGAAAGATGAAGGCAGGGCGCTTGATGGTTAGAGGTCGTCAACTTGGCACATGCTTGTATTAGGAAGTGTCCTGCACCAGGAAAGCCAAGCGAAGGCTCAGGCCAACATTTGGCTGGTGCTGGTTTCCGCCAGCTCCCAGCCAAAAGATCAAATCAACGCCTTCACCAAGGCAATCAATGTCCTGCAAGCTGGGCTGCAACCGGAGGTGGTGGAAGTCCGCATGCAGTTTGCCGACTGGCTGCTGCGGAATGGTTTTCCAGTTTCTGACGCTCTAGAGCAGCTAGCAGCTGCTTCGGATCTCTTGCTTGACATTGAGGAAGGTTCCGAGGATGAGGATGAAGAGGAGGCGGGAGGTGATGATGACTACTATGGTGCCGGCCATGCAGACGGCAAGGGAGATGGAAGTGACGACGGTAGCTCTGTGGCCCCGTCGGACTGGGACAAGAGCGAGTCCAAATTTGGGAGCAAGAAGGGCAGCAGCAAGGCCGGAAGTCGCATCGGCAGCAGCAAGGCCGCGAGTCAGGCAGGAAAGTCTAGCCGCCACGGCAGCCGTGCCGGAAGTCAGGCCAGCCGCATGTCACGGAAAAAGAAGAAGAAGGGAAGCGCGAGCAGGAGCGCAGCAGGCAAGAGTGCCATGGCTCCCTCACGCGCCGGCAAGAGCAGGGCAGGCAAGAGCGCCGCAGGCTCCCGGGCGGGCTCCCGGGCCGGTTCTCGGGCTGGGTCCCGAGCCGGCTCCCGAGCAGGGTCGCGAGCCGGATCTCGAGCCGGATCTCGCGCAGGATCCCGGGTCTCAAAGAAGAGTGCCAGCATTGCAGCAAAGTCCAAGAAGCAGCAAAAGCAGGAGGAAGATGACGACCTGGAGGGAGAACTCTTCTGTCACAATTTCGAATCCCTTTGCCGGATTCAGGGACTGAAAGCGCAACTCACCGTCGGAATGGAAGTCCACACGGCGCTTCAAGCCGCTTCCCACTTCGCCATGAGATTCTTCGAGTCGTCGGTGGAGCTCCTTGCCAAAAAAAGCAGCATGTGCCTTGGAAGGGGTGTTTGTGCATTGTGAAAGCGATGAAATCTGAGCTTTTCGGTACTTTTAGTCATCGATCACAGCCGCTTTTCCCTGCAGTGGCGACAGCTTGTTCAAGTGCTTCGATTTCAACTTTTGGTATGTGCTGGAACAACAGCAGTTGTGCCCCCTTGCTTGCAGCTGTACTTGTGCCTACTGTCCCTGGTCGCGCCTGCGTGTACGAAGAGCACATGGAGTCGATGAGTGCTTTTGCTTGGTCCAACGCCTGTCCCTGTGAAGTCTAACAGCTAACATACACCAAGAAATTATGAAAGCGAACATCGCAGTTTGATCCATCTTGTCACAACTGTTGTATGTGCGGCTTACCCTTGCTTGCATGGGTGTCCGGTATGTGGGCTCCGGACTTTGGTGGAGAGAGCCCGCCTTCCTACTCTAAGTGGCCAGCCGCACACGGAATACTGAATACTGATTCAGGCAGTCCACTTGACTCATCCAAGTCATTGCTTGGAATTTGCTGCTTGCGATGCTCCATGCCGACCATGATGTCGGTGGCTGGTTATCCTAGCAAGAAACATAGTCTACTCCGGAACATTGGGTTAGGTCAAGAGCCACCTGGAATATGAAGAATGAAAGCGAGTGTGTTGTCGTGTTTCTTGCCGACACCCGCCAACATGCGACGTCACACGCTAACCTGCTATCTAGGTTGGCAAATACCTTTGCACAAGAGCTCCACAACAAGATGCAGAAGGCCGGGCACCCGAGTGTCTAAACACAGCAAGTCACGAACTTTCTCTGTTGTTTGGAACATGTAACCAAGCCGCGCAGCTGAAGAAGGAAGGAGATGCACCTGCCGAAGCGACGACGATGGCGAAGAAGGAGTGAGTAAGTGATTTGATGTCGGAAAAAGCTTCACATGCAGTCACTACTTTCGCCAGGAGGAAAAGGAGATTGTACACCTGGCACCGTGCTTTTCATTGCCAGTGCGCCTAGCAGATTGGGCCTACATGGAGAAATGGCCTTGGAGGGAATCAGCTGCTTCTGCGGACTCTCCGCCCTCCATCATCGCAGAAGTCTTCAAGCGTGCCGAGCTTGCAGGATTAGTTTGGAGCAGCACCTGCACCTGGGTGGGGCATCCGGATGCATTTTCCAGGCCACAGGTGAGTTTCTTCAGTCTGCTGGCGCTGGAAGACGACTTGGAAGAGCACGGCTACCATTTGATGGCCTTGCCATTGCTTTGCTTGCACTGTCAGCTGGCATCCTCTTTCGAAAGCCCATCTGTGAAGCTGGCTGTCTCCTGCGTTGCCAAGCTGCGCCTGGCGCGCTTCGCCGCTGCGTGCCGCCTGCGGGAAGCTGCCAAGGCTCTCCAGGCGGAGGCAGAGTCAGCCTTGCAGGAACTTCCCGAAAGCTTCAGTGGCTTCAAAGAGGAGCTCGAGCAGGTCAGAAGCGAACGCGCGGGACGAAGTGGCGCAGACACTCCGGACCCCCCCTGGCTCTCTGTCCAGCTGCCCAGCAAGAAACATCGGGTCGCAGCACCTTGGTCGATCGGCCAGCTCTACGCTTACCAAGTTTGGGCAGAGCTCGGCAAGGAGTGTTTGCACCACGCGGAGCTGTACATGGCTTGTACGTTGACCAGCGAAGCAGAGCACCATGCCAAGGTCCATGGTGATGGCCGGACCTTGCGAGACTTGGCTCTCACGCGGGCGCGGATTGCAATGATGGAGGGCCAGCATGGCGAGGTGATCCGTGCACTCCACGAGCTAGAGGTGGCAGACCTGCGGCAGTGCACAGAAACAGGGCTGCAGTTATGTTAATGTTTACATAATTTACATGTTCTAAGAATCTAAGTTAGCCTCTTTCATGTATGAAACACTACCTTGCGGTGGTAGCTTGATGTCTGCTCACAACGAGAGTATGCTGCATCCCACGCCCGCTTCGTAGTCGCAGAAATCTTTGAATGCTGCTCTAAGGAGGCTTCAGTGCTCCTCGCTGATGCCTATGATGCTCGCAAGGAGCCCCTGCCAGCCATCACAGCATTGCAGGAGGCGGCTGTTGCTATACAAGCGCTTCCAGGCAGCACGCCGCCCGACAAGCCCAAGCCCGCGGTGGGAAGCATCGGCGGTTCAACCTTCAAACCTGGGGGTGGCAGCGATTCGGGCCAGTTTCAGCCCAGTGCCAAGCAAGTGTTGGCTCAGTGCAGTGTGAGCGTGCGACAGTTACATGCAGAAGTCCGGAAACTTCGGGTCAGCCAAATTACCTCGAAGGAGTGGGTCAAGGACCTGCAGCTCGCTTTTGATCAACACCTCCATATTGGCCAGCAGCTCTTGGCCGCCGGGTTTTACAGACGGCAGGTCAGCGAATGCCTGGATTTTTTGGAGCTGATGTTTCCTTTAGTCGAAGGGAAAGAGCTGGACTTCATCAGGGAGCCCCAGAGCTCCAAGGAGCTGAGCTACGGGGCACTGGAGGAGTACGCGGGGCGCATGGCACAGGCGGTGCTGGCTGTGCGCACTTCCCGGGATGCGCTCCTTACTCTGACACTCCCGGTTGAGGGCATCGAGCAGTGCGTGTCTTTGCCCTCAGAAGTCTTGATTGCTCAGCTTGACGTCTGGGAGGCTCGCATCTTGGCACTTCGACGCTCCTTCTCTGGAAATGCGAGGCTTCACCGGAGACTGCGGAATTTGCGGAAATTTATCGATCCTAAGACCGCCGATATCTTTGTGGCAAGCAAGAACACCGGAGGCTTCTTTGGTGGTTCCATTGCAGATCGCATTTCAGGCAGCCACAACAGCAGCTCCATGGACGACCAGAGTGTCGTAGAAAGATGGCTGAAGCTCGCCGGAGAGCAGATCGACGAAGAGGACAAAATCTCTCACCAAGCCCGGGACATGACGGAAGTGGAGGACTCCCTGGCGAAGGCATGGGCTGTGCTGATAGCGACCTTGGTCGAGCGTCTAGCAACAAGATACGAGCTGAAGCGAGCCTGAATCAGCCTGAACATGCTCCAGTTTTCAGGTCGAGTCTCAACTAGAGCCATCTTTTCTGTCAGTGCAGTCTTGGCGACGGAGCTTTGCAGGTGTCGAACGCACTGTCCGTGCTCGAGGCTGCAGAGCCGCGCTGAGCCACATCTGCCGCAGAACCCGTACCTGCTGCGTTGCGCTAGCTAATAAACCGAGGTGGCAAACGGGGACGAGGCTGTGTCGGCAGAGTGTCAGATCTTCTGAAGTAAGTGACTGACAAGTTCCGCGTAGGTGTCCCTCATCGTTCTGCAGAGGAAAGCAATAGCTGAAAGTGTTAACATGGGTTTCATAGGCTTAGTGGCTTTCGAACAAGCTCTGAGCTTCAAGGCACGAGCTAGTGCGGTCAAGGCAGACGATCAGTGCGTGACTTGCCTGAGTCGGTTTGCCTATTGTGGCCCAGGTTATGGCCGAAGGTGTAGAGCCCAAGGGTTTGATTTGATAAAGTGACCATTGGTCAGGCGGCCGATGCACCATTGCAATATCCTATCCTATGGTCCGAGGCAGGACTTGGGTAGGAAATCACCAAGGACAGAGTGGGTTCATGTTGAGGGATTCTGATGACGGATATGTGGAGCAGGATGTGTTGCCTGTATCCGACCTTTGAACCAGCACGACCAACACTGCCACCGCCACCGCCGTCAGCACCACGACGACAACCGCTCCACAGCACCATCCCTTTATCAACGGCATGGCTGTTTGCAGCAGCCTCTCCTGCTCGTACTCTGCGACGACAACCGCAACTAAAGCTGCTGCTGCTACTGCTACTGCAACTGCTACGACTGTGACTACGACTACGACGACGACGACGACTACTACTACTACTAGCCACCCCCCCGCCTACCAACCACCTGGCGCCTCAATCCACCACCATCATCGATCATCATCATCCATCATCATCCTTCATCATGCATCATCATCATCATCACCATCATCAACCATCATCATTGTAGAAGAGGGTCCGCCATCACGAAAGTACTGTAAATACCGAGTGAAACGGCTCTTGTGGAGATATTGTTCGGGGTGTCTGTGTACCAATGTCGTCATCATCCCCCCCCCCCCCCCCCCCCCCCCCCCCCCCCCCCCCCCCCCCCCCCCCCCCCCCCCCCCCCCCCCCCCCCC
>CAJNJA010022153.1:4039-33941 GCA_905231915.1 Symbiodinium necroappetens | reverse complement strand
GGGTTAGGGTTTAGGGTTCAGGGCTACTTCTGGCAGAAGTAGAGATCTACCCTAGACCCCTACGCCCAGACTTTAGAGCCGAAACTCCGGATGGACGATGGGACCTGAAATCACGAAACCCTAGAACCTACATAGGCCCTAAAACCCTAAACCCTGAACCCTAAACCCCTAAACCCTGAACCCTAAAACCTGAACCCTAAAACCTGAACCCTAAACCCTAAAAGCTCGGAACCCCAAAACAAAAAGATGCGGCCTCTGAGGATCCCTCGGGTTGAAAGTTTCGGCGAGACCGCCGAGAACTCAGGGGTTTAGGGTGTAGGGTTTAGGGGGGGGGTTTGAGGGTTCAGGGTTTAGGGTTTAGGGTTTAGGGTTCAGGGTTTAGGGTTCGGGGTTTAGGGCTTAGGGTTAAAAAAAAAATGCAAAGGCAAGGTCTACGGGGGAACCGGGTCGAGAGCAGGATTCCATCTTCCTCTGGGGCTTCGGACTTTGGGGTTCGTTGAGGGCTTTTGTTGACACCCCTTTTCCGTGCGTTTAGGGTTTAGGGTTTCGGATTGAAGGTAAAGGGCTAGGGGGTGGCGAGGATGGAGGCGAGAGGGCTTGGCACTGGTTTTTTTTGGGGGCCAACCTGTCTGAGATCTTCTACGAGCATGACCCAATGCAAAGCTAGAGGCTGCCAGACCTCCACTTATCGAATTCATAAATTAAATACCTATACTATTTGGGGGGGGGGGGGTTCCAAAATTACAATTAGGGTATAATATACCCCAATGTAGAGTGGATCAAACACCGGGATTACGGGTTCAGGGTGTCGGAGCTGAGAGGATGTAGGCAGTAGGGATCATGTTAGGGGTTTAGGGTTTAGGGCTTAGGGGTTTAGGATTTAGGGTTTAGGGTTTAGGGTAGTGTAAACGAGGAAAGGCCTCTAGAAGAAAGCAGGATCAGAAAAACTCAGACCGTGCCTCACGTGCTGCATGTCGCCGTATGCACCCTTGACCTAATATACGGATGTAAATGACTGGAAATAATATACCCTTACATAGTCCCTATTTAGTAGTTAGGCGGTAAGATTAGGGGGGATTTTTGGGGACATAGACCTGCTCAATAAGGTCCCGTTTAAGAGGGCCCTTAGTAGGGTTAAGAAGAGCCCCCTTTAAGGGGTCTACCTAATACTGCCTAGGAGTAATGCTATAACATGACCCAAGATCCGGTTCGAAATCGAAGGTCGCTGTACTAGGCTCCCCGACAGCGACTTGACACTCCGAAAGCGGCGGTAGCCCAAGCTGGGCCCACCCAGGTCCGCACCTTTGAAGAGTTTTGTTAGGTTTTCAGGATCTTCGTCCGGGGCTTTTGGGTCGAGAGTCACGATCTTGAGGCGTAGGGTCGACGATCTTCGGAAATGTCTTCTGAGCGTCGAGGGCGTGACTCAGGTTTCAACGAGGGCCGCTTCGCATGAGACTTGTTAATTATGCCGAGCAAGGTTCGTTTGTCTCGAGCACTGGGCGTTCGGTACTGGCTTCGTGGATGAAGTGGCTATGTTGAAAAGAACGACATGCGTTGGAACTCGCTTCGAAAGTCTCTATGCGAAGGGCCTGCAGCACCTCGAATGGTCTTTAGCAGTCTTGGTTGAAGCCAGCCCTACGATGACTGTAGCATCGGCCTTACCACGGCGACAACTAGGCTTTGACGATGACGATTAGCAGGACGATGCTGATGATGATGAGGATGGCGATGAGGAGGAGGCTGACCATGACGGTGCCCATGATGACGGTGATGATGATGAGGATGAGGATGAGGATGATGAGGATGACGATGACGATGACGATGACGATGACGATGGTGATGGTGGTGGTAATGATGTTGATGACGATGATGATGATGATGATGATGATGACGACGGTGATGATGATGACGATAACGATGACGATGGTGATGGCCGTGGTAGTGATGATGATGATGAGGAGGAGGAGGATACGAAGCTGATAACGATCAACCCAGATGGCGTCAGCGAGATGAACTTCATGTTCTCCACACCAACACTTTCCTAGTTGCATCATCAGGCTCATCTTTCCCTGCTACTCGCATGCTCTGTCCTTTCCCGATTAATCACTTTCGTGCGCCAGCAATGATCAGTGCCACGAGGGGCTCGCGATGGTCATTCATACCATCATCGACCGGTGCATGAGGCCCATGGTTCTTCACATCCTTAGGGGTTTAGGGTTTAGGGCCTTAGGAGACGTTGCTCTGCCATAGGGACTGCGGAGTCGGCGTCCTTAAATATTGAAGGGAGGGGCAGCCACACAAGCACAGGAGTGAACCAAGTATGCTCCGACTGAGTCTGGGACGCTGGTACTCATCAAACCTTCGAAAAGCAGAGCTTGCTTTCTTGTTCAACTCCAGACAAACCATTTCTCCAAACATTCTTAAGCTGATGAGATATAGGGGTCAAATGGCAGAGAGTGGGCCCTGAAGCGCTCTGGCGCAGGACTGTGTGTGGACCCAGCTTTCTGGGAGGAGCTTAGGAACCGACGGCCCTGACCTTCCGACTTAGGGTTTAGGGACCGACAACAACAAACAAAGGCGCGTGCTCCATAGCAACAAGATGACACAAAGGAGAGTAGTAGGCCCCGCCGATCTCCAACTCCCCAGCACAGTCTTCGGGATAACCCCTAACGACTGCCGCATATCCGACCAAGGGAGTTCCTCCGATTACAGAAGCTACCCTAAACCTTTAAACGTCTGAACCGAGCCAAATCAAAACCCATTTCAGATATGTTCGCGTTGTTGCCTCCGTCTCAAAACCGATTTGCTGTACCAGGTGATCAAAAACAACGGGCATAATTTCAGAAGATGAGGACTTCGCTCCTTGTGGCGACAGCACCCCACCCGCAAATCATTCATACATACATACATACATACATACATACATACATACATACATACATACACAAATATGTGTATATATATATACACATACATATGTATATACATGTGTGTGTATCCATATGTACATAGACATAGCGAGTCAGCAAATCTTCAAACCCTAAGGGCATAAAAGTCGGAACTAGGGCGGAGCTCTAGCGGGGGTGAGGACACACAGTTCAGGGCACGCTCCTGGCTGCTTCTACCCTTCATTGAAGAAACCTTAAACCCTAATCCTGCAGCTTAGACCTCAAACCCTAAACTCTAAGCCCAAGCCGGAAACCTCAAAGCCGGAAGCCCTAATCTAAGCCCCAAACCCTAAACCTTCAACCCCAAACCCTAAACCCTGAACCCCAAACCCTAAACCCTGCACGGAACTCCTAAAGAGGCACCTGGCCATGAGCACCTTGTGCTGTCGGTCGAGCCGTCGGCTGAGACCTCCGGGCAGAGAAGGGGGGCTGCCTAAACCCTCAACCCTAAACCCTAAACGCTCGGATTTGATCTCAGGGTTTAAGAGATCTTCTTTTCGTTTTGAAAGGGCTTCAGGGTTCGGCATTCTGGTTTTCAGGGGTTAGGGTTTATGGGTGCTTTGTGTTTTAAAAGGGCTTCAGGGTTCGGCATTCTGGGTTTCAGGGGTTAGGGTTTAGGGTTTAGGATTTAGGGTTTCAGGGTTGTTTTGAATGCAATGGGCCCCCCCTTTCTCCGCAGGCAGCTCACCCCACGGGGAGCTGCACTCAGGGTTTAGGCTTTCGGGTTTAGGAGTTTAGGGTTTCGGGCTTCAGGGTTTCAGGTGTTCACGACTAGAGGGTTTCAGGGTTTAGGGCTTCAGGCTTAGGGGTTGCAGGTTTAGGGGTTTAGGGTTTGAGGATTTAGGGGTTTGGGGTGTCGGGGTTTCACGATTTCAGGGTACAGGGTTTGGGGCTTAGTGTGCAGGATTTAGGGGTTTTTTTTTTTGGGGGGGGGGGGTCAGGCTTTAGGGTTTTCAGAGTTTCAGGGTCTAGGTTTAGCTCAGAATTTAGGGTTTCAGGGTTTCGGATTTCGGCTTTGGAGTTCCTTTCAGGGCTCCTTTCAAGATTAGGGTCTCTTTTTAAGCTCCTTCTTATAAGGGTGCCGTACTATATTGCGGACCCAAGACGGGGCCCTAATTTAGAGAACTACCCATTTAGCTGAAGGCCTTTCAGCCTGAAAACTGCCGCAGGTCCCTTAGCCACAGCTTGGCCAAGAAGGCTGAGGCTTGGTCTCATGAAGCTCTTCTTGGCATCCGCCACGCCTGGTCATGGGTGGGACGGCTTAGGCGCTTTTTTACGAGGGCCTTCGCAGCGAAGCGGTTTAGGGTTTATTAAGCTCGGCTGCGGAATCCACCCTAAGCCCTAAACCCTAAACCCTAAACCCCAAACCCTAAACCCTAATCATACGGAAAAGGGCGTGAAGAGGTCGAGGAATGGTGTCACAGAGCTCCATGCTCGAGGATCACATGACTTCTAGGTAACAGGAACTGCGGCGTCGGCCTGGACAGGTCCTTTTAGGGTTTAGGGGTTTAGGGTTTAGGGTTTAGGTGTTTTTCTTTTTTTTTACGGGCCTTTTCTGTTGCACATGGCGTCGGAGCCCATCTTGGGTTTAGGGTTAAGGGTTAAGGGTTTAGGGTTTAGGGTGTAGGGTGTGGGGTTTACCCGTCTTGCCCGCACCAGTGCGGCTCTTACTATCAGGAGTACTGCCGTTCCAGGTCTCTCGCGATTTCGACATGTCTAACCAGGATTGGTACGTGTTTACGGCTTCCGATGCTCTCGTGTTCGCTCTCAACTGCTGAAATCTGCATTTGCTGAGGATCCTTGTAGGGCTTGGGTTAGGGATTTTGGGATTTGGGGCCTGGTAAGCGGCACAGGGTTTGGATTAGGGAGTGTGGGTGCTGCTGCTGTGTGCATTGACGAGAGGAGAGGGCTGAATCAAGCCGCTACACCTACAAACCCTAAACCCTAAACCCTGAACCCCCAAACCCTAAACCCTAAACCCCTAAACCCCTAAACCCTGAACCCTAAACCCCTGAACCCTGAACCCTAAACCTCTGAACCCTGAATCCCGAATCTCCCCAAACCCCGAAACCCCAGCTGCAGACCCTGGGCTGGCCTGCTTGGACCTTGGAGCTCACCAGCTTGACCTCACTAGGGAGACCAAGAACTCCGCTTTTACGCCATAGCTCGGGGTTTTGGGCTTAGGGTTTAGGGTTTAGGGTTTAGGGGGGCTAGAGCTTAGGGTTTAAGGCTTCGGGCTCAGGGTTTTGTGGCCTCTAGGGATGCCTCAGAGCGACCCCGCCTTACAGAGCCAGGGCCAGCTTGTGTATGCCCCCTCTCCAGCAAGCATGCAACGATGGCACTTACCTTGCCTGAGGTTCCGGGCATCTCATCAATGAAGGGCTTCATCGCATATTTGTGGAGTCTTTTTTGGGGGGTTGGGGTGTGGCGTTTAGGCATCAGAAATGTCGCTTCGGGTTCTAATCTTGGTCATTCTTGCACCGCTTTCCGAAGCCCCCTGGAAGGCGTGGCTGAAGGGTCCCTGGTCTGCTCAGCCCTGGAAGATCCCAGAAGAACAGAGCTACTAATGAGGGCACCTTCTAGGGTTTAGGGGTGTGGGGTTTATGGGGTGTAGGGTTTAGGGTTTGTTTAGGAGCCTTTTTTATTCTGGATTTTAGCTGGAGGCCGCATGCCGCGGAACCTCGGACACCAAGCCTGAACACTGAACACCCGAACCAAACTAAACACTGAACACCCGAACCAAACTACAAAGCACACAACCCTGATGGCGAACCTCTTGGTAGCCTTCCAGTAAGCCCTGTTAGTACGCTCTAGGAATGCAAGCAACCTTGTGCGAACCCTTGTAGATTATGAGAACCTACTAGCAACACGTCCCTTAAACCCTAAACCCTAAACCCCTAAACCCTGAACCGTAAGCCCTAAATCCTGAAAAGCCTTGAGCCCTAAACCCTGAACCAGAAGCCTGGCACCCTGAAGCCCCACAGACCAAGCTCCCTGCGCCCAGCTCAACCTTCAGAAGCCGTCGGCCGGTCACGGCCTGCGATTCTTATAGGGTTGAGGGTTTAGAGTTTAGGGTTTGAGGGTTTAGGGTTTAGGGGTTTAGGGTTTACGGTTTAGGTTTTAGGGTTTAGGGTTTGGGGGTTTAGGGTTTATTCTGGGATCCTTCCTGGGGGTTTCGTGAGACTTCCCAGGGCTTCCACGAGTTCAGGGCTTTCAGGGTCTAGGGTTTAGGGGTGTAGGGCTTCAGGACGTGAGGGCTTGGGGGTTTGCGAGTTTAGGGCTTCAGGGTTTGAGGGTTTCGGGTTTGGGGTTTGGGGTGGCGGTGGCTTCAAGGGGGGTTCAAGGGGGCGTCTACAACCTACTGGTAGCCCCCCCGGAAATCCCTGCCCCAGGATGCAGCTTCTGGGCTGCAACCAAACGAGACGAGAGGGGCTGTAGGGGTTCAGGGATTAGGGTTTCGGGTTTGGGGGCTTTTTTTTTGAAGGTGAGGGTGTCGGGTTTAGGTGTATATGGACGTATCTTACCTTTGGGCTTCATGGCTTAGGGTCAATTGGGTGTGTCAGGCTTCAGCGCGGCAGGGTCCTATATGCGGAACAGGTTGTAGGGGAAGGGGCTTCGAGGTTCAGTGAATAAAGCTTGGGATCCTTGACAAGGATCCTACGTTTAGGAGTTCATATTGTTCTGCGTTTGTCTGAAACTGCTATCTTAAAGGGGACCCGGCTCAAGCTACCTGTCTGAAAAGCTACCTGGCGGGGAATACGTTCTGCAATCCCCGTACCCCTCAGCCGGAGAGCCCAACCTTCCCCGAAACTCCCCCTAACACCCCAAACCCGTCTAACGCAACTCCACAAAACCCCTTTAAACCCTCTAAACCCTAAACCCTAAACCCTAAAAACTAAACCCTACACCCCGAAACTGCACCTTGCTGATCCAGTCCAGGCTTTCGCAGAACCTCAATCGCCACCCGAGCAGCAGCCTTCTACAGTTAGAGACACGCGCATGTGCTTTGAAAGTCCTGCCCGGCTGTTGGAAACCACCTGGCCACTTCCTTCTCAGATCTGCGTTTGCTTTGGCCCACACTCCTCAAAGTCCACGGTGCCGTTTCCATCCAGGTCGAGCCTGGGCTGCAGATTGAAGATTTGGACGTCGGACCACGGGTACAATTAGGGATTCAAGGCTTCTGGGAGGACGAAGCACTGCCCCTCTGTCAGTTTGGGAGGGTCCGCAGAGAGAATCTCAAAAAAACGCTTGTGCCCAATTCGCCACCACAAAAAGCGGAATATAGCGCAGAGCACACCGGAGTAACCCTTTGACCCTAGCATGCCGAGTCGCAAATCGAAAATCTGCTTGATGTCTTCCAGGTGCAGCTTCACAGTCTGCAAGCAGGGGAGCTGGCCCCTCATACTTGATACGTGGTCGGCTGTTTTGCTGGGCAATACGAAAAGTGGTATTGTGGTTATGCCTACATGAGTTATATTGGCTATGCTGCTGTTACTCGCGGCATCTGCTACTGCTCTGTCGGCTGCATTGATGGGCTTAATGAATACTAGCATGATGGGTAAGACGAAAAGTGCTATTGTGGCTATGCTTACATGAGTTATAATGGTTGCAAAGAGTGCAGAAAATGTCTACATCAATCTCAGAAGCACGATACGGCCACACTGAGCTAGCCTCAGTGTCTTGGCCAGTGGCTTCAAAAGCAGTTGATGCTTGCATTGCCTGTTCTGTTACTGGGATTGTTCTCCTTGTTCTAGGAAAAGGACCTGTACAGGCGCTGCCGTTCCCATGACGATTACGCCTTCTATTCCTGTTAATTATTTACTGTTACTGTGCTATCTGCTACTGCTAGTATCATTCTCGTGAAAGGATATATGATGCACATTGCTACGAAAACACAAACAACGACGTCGATAACCACCACTGCCATCACCACGGCTACCACCAATACCACTGCTGCAAGTGCTGTTGCTACTATGAAGATGATGTTGATGACACTCCGAAAACCTGTGATGTCATGTCTTCTGTGTACCGCAGCACCTGCTGAAGCCGTCGCACTTGGAAGGGGGAGTTCAGGATCTCCATGTACAGCTCGCGCCGCCTGGCAAGTTGAAGCGGCCGAGACGGAACCCAAGCGCCATGACGTTGAAAGAGTTGGCGACGTTAGTCACGAGCCAAAGGGGCCACTGTGCAACCCCACTCGTTGGGCCAGGGGGCAAGTACCGAGAATACTCATAAACCCGAAACCCTAAACCCGAAACCAGAATCCGGGGTCGGAGCAGTCTCCCAGATCCATCCGGGTCGGCGGCTGCGAAGATCTGAGATAGAGTCCTGGCAGGAAGAGCAGAAGTCGGAACACTTAAGGGCTTGCTTCCCGTTATTTATGATAGATCTGCCATGATGATTACGCCGGCTGTATCTGAGTGAACATAGTACGCCTGCACCGGCTCCTACGAGAGCACCTGCTGGTCGTATTTTGTGGAAGCACCCAGAAGGAGAGACACTTCATGTCAAGAATCAACTGCGGATATTTTAAAGTACTGCCGCTCGGATTCTGGTTCTCAACAACGCCCAAACTACAAGCTGTGTCTGGAACAGCAAACTTGTTAGACAGTAGCCATCGTCACGGTCGTCGCCACTGTAGTAGCAGTAGCAATGGTAATAGAAGTAGAAGTACTAGTAGCACTAGTACTCGCATGTTGTTGTTGTTGTTGCAGCATTTGTAGTACCAGTGAAGTAGCAGCACCAGTCACTACCGTAGTAGTAGTAGTAGTAGTAGTAGTAGTATTAGTAGTAGTAGTAGTAGCAGCAGCAGCAGCAGTAGTAGTACGACTACTACCACCGGACGCCAACACGACGCCTTCCGTAAACGGAAGTGACCCACGACCCCTCAAGACCAACTCTCCCAGCCCAAAACCCCAGAATCTTCCTCGCATTTCCGGCCTCACCTTCAGGCATGACTTCGGGAGTTCAGGGTTTAAGGTTTCGGGTTTAGGGTCTGGGGTCTAAGGTTTAGGGTTTGGGGGTTTCGGGTTTAGGGCTTGGGGTCTGAGGTTTAGGGTTTGGGGAGTTGAGGGGTTTCAGGTGTTTCTGCGCCGTTTCTTCTTCGGGCAGCCGCCTTTAATCAAACAAAAGCCGATGAAAGCCGAAAGAGCCCACAAAGCAAACCTAAGACGGCCACCAGCCCCTCCAAAAACGAACGGCCAAACGCCCACAACCCCACAACCCCTCAAAAAACCCATAATAGGAGCGCCTACAGTACCCTCACATAACCCGCAAAAGGAGCCACTGAAGTCCCCGAAATCTTCGGAGGATCCGTGAAAAGACTCGGCCTCACCAGATTGCCCTGGCGAACGTCGTGGGCAACTTCGTCCTCCGACTCTTGCACCTGCTGGAGGCGGCATTGATGGAGGGCTTAGGGGTTTAGGGGTTTAGGGGGTTTAGGGTTTTAGGGGTGGCTTAGGGTTTAGGGGTTTAGGGGTTTAGGGTTTTAGGGTTTTGGGGCTTAGGGCCCAGGGTTTTGAGGCTCCGGGCTGCGAGGAATACCGCGAGTGTCACTAGCATGAACATGCTAAACACGCCGTCGGGCCGTACAAAATGATGATGATGATGATGATGACTCGGGCCAAACCTGTGGCTGGCCAACTATTACAACGACAACGACGACAATGAAGAACACGACGGAGAAGGTGAACGACAACATTAATTGCGCATGATCCAAGTGCTCAAAACGGAAGAAGAGTTGCGGTCATCATGAGTGATGACGGCAGTTGAGAGATGACTCCAGGCTTGTTTTGGTCTAGTAGTGTAGGCAGTATAGGGTTTGAGGGCTGAGGATTCCGGAGTTGGGATCTCAAGGAAGGGCGGGGGGGTAGGAAGGGTTGGGACCCAGCCTCGCGCACATATTGGATGTGGTCGCTGACCACACCCGTCATCACGCTCAAAAGCGCCTGTGCCGGAGAGACTCAAGAGCCCCGGCCCTCACCCTCCACTAGCCTTACAAGGACTCAGGTCTCAGGTTCGGGGGTGTTACCGCTTTTAGGGTTGAGGGTATAGTGTTTGGGTGACGGTATGGCTGTGTGCTTCGATTTGGCTTCCACTTCAGGCCTTTCAGGACTAGAGACCATTCTGGTTCTGGCTTCGCTGACAGGCCGAATGCTGGCACCAGGGTGTGGTAGTGTAGGGAACTTAATGATTAGAACGGTGCTTCGGGGGAATAGTCTACCGTACTTATGATCAAAAGGGCACTATGAAGCGAATCCAATATTATTGCTAGCTACTCCGCTGTTCAACTCCTATATGACTCAAGGTCGTCATGCAAGATCCCGTCGGTTATACCTCGAAACCAGCGAAACTGCAAGCCTCAACATATTAGCCTGCGAACATAAACCAACCTAGGCCCAACCCGTACATGTCCCAGCACTTTCCCTTGTTCACGTGCTCTTGAAACACACAACACTAATTTCCTGGTGGAGGTGGTGGTGGTGGTGCCGTCGGGAATGGTGGTGGTGATGGCGGTCGTGGTGGCGCCGTGAAGCACGGCGCAAACTCCAAGATTGAGGGTTTGGCCGAAATCGACAACCCAAGGCATGGCAAGCGAGCTTAGAAGGACAGACTCATCGCTCCAGACCTTACGGCGGCTTCCCTACACCCTGCAGCCTTTCGAGGCCCCCACCCAGGAGGAGTAGATAGTAAACACCACGAACATGAGCTTCGTCCAGGGCATGAGATTAAGCCTCGGAAGGGAGTGGGTAGTATAGGGGCCTTTATAATTACCTATACTATTCTGGGAGGCTCCTTATTAAAATTATGGTACAATATACCCCCAAAATCTTGTTCTACTTTTTCAAGGCCCCTAAAGGCCTCTAGAGCACCTGCGCCCCTCTCCGGCGGTAGAAACTCGGGTTTAGGGTTTAGGGTTTAGTTTAGGGTTTAGGGTTTAACTGTTCAGTTGAAGGATAGGCCTTGCAACTAGTAGCGTGGATGTGATAGGGTTACCTAGGGCTTGGGGTCTCTATGCTTCTGGTCATCACCAAGAACAAGGAACCTACACCAAGTAGGGTCCTTTTCATAGTATCCCCCCAGCGGGCCCCCCAAAGCTAGAAAATGTGCGTTTGCCAATCTTCTTCAGGAGCCATACATAGTGTCACAAAATTCCCTGACCCACTGGTGCAGGGCTCCCTCGCAGGCCTTTCACGGTTCAGGGTACGGTGTCATCGGGTTTAGGGTTTGGGAGGTAGATTTTGGGTGAGCAGATTTCTGTGACATCTTAGTGCCGTCATAACTGTCACTGCCCTTCTTCCCCTGTCGTCGTCAGCATGAACATCGCCAACGGGATCGCCCTATTCATAATCATACTTCGCAAGCCACTCCCTCAAATCCCAACCTCAAGCATCCACCCTTCCTCCCCCGCTCAGGCCGTCCGAATACCCCCGAAGCGCACAGCTTTTTCAATCGATAGTCGACACTCAACGACTTTGCCCCTTTAAAAGGACAGCCTCGGAAGCTGCCAGGGACTCGAAACATAATACTTGGGCGAACTTGGGGGTTTAGGGTTTAGGGTTGGGGGTTTCGGGCCTAAAAAGATGTTTGGGCTTTTAGGGCGTAGGGCTTAATCAGTCTTAATCCGGGTTCCAGGGGGCCTTCAAGGCCCTGTTCAAGGCAGTAGTAGGACAAGGACCCTTCAATCTACCCTACAACCCTGAAGCTTAAGCCCTGAGCCCTAAACCCCGAATTCGCCCTAAACCCTAAACCCTAAACCTTAAACCTTAAACCCTAAACCCTAAACCTGCTTTCAGGTGCATCCTCAATCCTCCTCTTCGGAGGAGTCTTGCCAGTAAACATCCGGATGGCTCTTCATCTCGACCCTCGCCAAGTGACAGCTTGAACGCACAGAAAGACTTAGGGCTTAGGGGTTTAGGGTTTAGGGTTTAGGGTTTAGGGGTTCAGGGTTTAGGGTTTAGGGTTTAATAACATGAAGCACGAGTACTCATAGAAGTTGTCATAATGGCAATAAGACTCGCAATCGTGATAATCCTGATGCGAGTAGCAATAATAACAGCAATGATGATAACAGTGATCATAGCAATAGTAGAAAGAGTAAGACTAATGATATTGGCAACAATCATTCTAGCAATAGTCATACTAGTAGTCATAGAAATGACAATCTTGTCCGCAACAGTACCACTACTGATACAACCGAATATACGAAGCGATTGTAGTCATAGTCGTCGCAAATGTGTGGGGCCTTGTAAAGCCTCCACAGCTGTCAAGCCTCATTTTTTCGACCTCCAGGGTCTGATTCTGAATTAAATTGGGTTTAGGGTTTAGGGTTTAGGGTTTTTTTTTAAGTGCAGTGGCCTTTCTCCGCATGACTGGGTTGGATTAGGGTTTAGGGTTTCGGGTTTGGGGTTTCGGGCTTCAGGGTTCCAGGAGGCACCCTATGCGAGCCACGTGAAGAAATCCCTGTCATGCGTTTCCGGCTTAGGGTTGTACTCAACCTTCATCACCAAGATCATCACCATGACCAGCTTGACAATGGCCAAACATCATTGGCCTCAACAATACCGACTTGCTGTAGCTGTTTGTGTCCAGACTGTTTGAAGCTCCTTGTAAATCCTGTCGCCGCTGAATCATGCAGCGTGGTGCTGCTTCGAATGCGCCCCAAAGAAGCGCTAAGGGCCTAACTAGGGTTGATGACCTAAATCCTGCATTACCCATACCAGGGAATATACCATAATTCCCATGCTTTAGGGTCCCTAAGGTAATGCAGGATTTTTATCATCAAACGTAGGACTCTCTAGCACCCCAAACCCCCTGAGTCTCAAAGCTACAACTTTGTCTGCCGGACCTCCTAAAGACCCAGACAGCCAGACGGCTAACTCCCAAGCAGTCCTGTCTACGGGAATCACCGGGCCACGGCAGAAGAAGGCTGCATCCTTTGCCGCAGCCACTTTAAAATCCGCGCTTGGGACGCTCAAGGCACGAAAGCAACAGCAACAATCGTACTTCTGACAAGAGCCATGATAGCATCACTGGTGATGGTGATGAAAACATCATCATGACCCCATGGATGACAACGGCACGCACGAAACTCTCAGTGCAAAAAAGGATGGCTGATCCAAAACACGCTGCAAACAGTATCGGAGGCTCAAAAGCAAGGACAGGGGCCGAATCAGGAAAAAAAACAGTACTGTTGATGATAAGAATCCTGCACAACCTTAAGGACCCTAAACTATGGGAATTATGGTATATTCCTTATTATGGGTAGTGCAGGATTTATATCATCAACAATATGCCACTGAAATATGGAAACTGCTGGTGCAGAACATCAGAACATACCAGTTCAGAGGCTCATGCTCTGTGATCCTAAACCCTCCACTTGCTTATGAGTTCTATGTCCATTTGTCCTCTGAGTGTTGCTTCTTTCTGTCGCCGAACCAATGTGCATGTGTTTCTGGAATGCTCCCGTATCTTTATTGTTTGCATTATGCTATATCTCTATCATTCGTATTATATCGACTACCTCTAATATTTATCATCGTGCTTGTCACCATTGTTGTTGGAACTTTTGTGGTCATTCCTCTTGTTCCTCATGCATACTTGTTGTTTTTCGTGTTATTGCTATTGGTGTTGTTGCGGGTATCATCTTTCTTCTTAACCCGGTTCCTACATTAAAAGAGCTTCTGCGTGGATTCCCAGCTCATGCTGCGGCGGAGGATTCGGGAATCTGCTTTTTATGAATGCTCAATATTCTTGCCAATATTATTGCCAACACTCTTCTATTTTCGTATCCCTTAACTAAACCCTACCTATCAACATGCTTATAGGGTGCGGGAAGTTGACATGCAGAAGACGAGCTGGTTTCTTCGGGCTGGCGGGACATACATGAACATCGGGCTGTAACGGTCCATGCGAAACCCCAAACAGTCCTAAACGCAACAACGTTCAGCCCCACATCATCCAGGCTAGGGTTTAGGGTTTGGGGTTTAGGGTCTCTTTGACCTCAGAAGCCTGACAGCAAGTCCCCAGCCAATACTGCTCCTGACCCAGCAATCCGAAATCCTAAACTTTTCGGTCTTTAAAACCGTGAACACGACCTAAAGCCTACATCCAAACTCCAACACCTTAAAAATCAACGACCGCGCATGAAAGACTATCTTCCCCTGGCCTTCGGAAGCTGCGACCAATGCTTCGGCATCTCAGCTGCTTAGGGGGATGGGCTCGGGGTTACAGTGCGACAGGCGTAAGATAGGGGCCGGAATAATCAGAATAGGGTGCTGCCACATGTAATACTACACATGTGGCGACTGCAACGGGATACTGTTATCAACTATTCCCACCCGTAAATTAGGCTATCAGGGTTTAGGGCTTAGTTTGAGCGCATGGGGCTCAATGGTTGCGGGGTAGGCTCTGTCATACTAAGACAAACGACAACAAAAATAAGAGCAACCATAGTAATCATAGTAACAATGTTAATCATCATCGTCATAATCATCATCATCATCACAACATAGACTACTATAATATAACATAGCAACAGTGACCATAAGATGGCAGAGACAATTTGTTTAGGGTTTAGGCGTTTAGCGGTTGGGGGTCTAGAGCGCGGGGTGTAGTGTTGTGAGGGCTTAGGGTTTAAAGCTTCCTATCCGCATACTATCTACGATCAGTGATACTGACAAGCTGCAAGCCATAGTTAGCAATCACGATTATCCCTAAACCCTAAACCCTCAGTTTCAAACCACTACTGCCCAACTAAGAACGCAACGAAACCAAGGCAAAGGCCGATGCGTGAGGCATCATGAAGGTATTGTCAGTTTGTTCTTCGAGCATGAAGAACAGGTGTAGGGCTTCTGGTTAGGAGTTCAGAGCTGAGGGTTCGGGCGGCTTAGGGCTTAGGAAGCAGCTCGGCTGGATGGGTGTTCACTCCAGGAGCACTGCCATGCTTCCCGTCTCGTTAAAGGTTTCATTCATTTCTCTACAGACTCCTGGTCCGAGCTGCAAGGTCATTGTAGCCAGGTCAACACAAGCTACACCCGAAACCCTAAACCCAACCTCAAGCCTCCCAGCCCCTCTTTCTACACTCGCACGGTTCCGAAGCCCTGGAGCCCAAGGGGCTTTGGCTCCACCAGTCACCTGATAAAACAAAGGTGCTGGACAGGGCACCCAGCATTTAGGATTACGGGAACCAGCAACTAGAAGTGAAGCTCCAGGCATATGCCTTCAAGTGCGACGATTGTGTTCCTGATGATGGGTCGAAGTGGTAGAGGATTCCATGAGGCTAAACCAGGCGGGGTTCAGGATTGCAGGTCAGACACTCACATGCCTCCTTAGAGCCATGGGTGCCCCTCAAAAAAGCCATTTCAGAAAGGCGGGGAGCCTGAACTCGGCCCAAAATACTCCCGACTCTGACGAGGCACAATGCGAACCCCCCCCGCCCCCCCAAAAACAAAAAAAAAAAACAAAAGGCGGTCAGCAAAATCGCCCTACCCTAAAGACCTGCAGCCCCGGGTTGCTACACGGCCTGTGCTTACTGCCTCTGCTTGAACAGTGGCTACCAGCTTGAAGACTATGCACGCTACCACAATTGCGACTGTTGCGCACCCCTGGACAAGTGGGATAAAAAAGCGAATGATGGGCAGGGCGAGTACTCGTACCGTGATTGCCAGGTCTACTCAAATAGCTGCCACGAGCATCACTGCGAATCTGACTGTGGTGGCTCTGGCTACACGAACCATGTGCTTGTCAAACGCGAATGGCGAATGCAGCAAGCGTTGATGTGCCATTGTTCAAACACACTTAAACCTAACTCCAAAGTTCCATGACTTTAAACCCTGAACCTGGTGGGCCTTGCCATCGGGCTTGACTCGCAAGTCATTTCCATCCACGCAGATGTCGAGCGTTTCGGTGAAATCTGGTCCATCACCCTGCCATACTGTCATTTAGGGGCTGGCATGATGCCCTTAGCGCCAATGCAGGGCAACGCACTAGTAGAAACACTGCAAGCCGTGATTCTATCTGGATAGTTCTCTAACTTAGGGTCCGTGTCCAAGTCGCCAATATAGTACGGCACCCTTATAAAAGGACCCTAACAGGGACCCTGATAGAGAGAACTACCCCTTTGGTCGTTCAAGTCCCTTCGTTGGCTTCTGCGAGTGCATTATAATGATATGAGGACTGATGCTGCGAACGGCAAACTACCCTCTCAAGTTGCGAAACAGTGCTTACAATGGTAGCTGTCGGAAGTCAGCTGCCAGCGGGCAGGGCAGTGAGTAGCTTTGAGTGTGGGAGAGATACTGCCGGGAAGGGGCCAGGTGTTTTTTTTTCTGCTGGAAGCAAGGAGAACTTGTCTGCCGGTACCTGCATGGAGCGTAGTGGCACTGTGTTTAGCGTCTGCCGCCGCGACAGCTTGTCCACCTTTGGGAAGTCAATACTAGAGTTGGTCTGGGAACGAGATGTAACGTCTACATGTCCGAGACCGGGGCATATCCACGAGGGGATGTGAAGGTCCCTGTGCTTCCTGTTCAAAACCCCATATAGGGACTCTAAACCCCATACTAGGGACCCTAAGCCCCATAATACCCATAATAGGGCCCCTAAACCCCATAATAGGGGACCCTAAACCCTATACCTAAGCCCCACAATAAGGCCCCTAAACCCCATAATAGGACCCTAGGGCCCCTAGCCCCCATAATAGGGCCCCTAAACCTACACCCCATAATAAGGCCCCTAAACCCCATCATAGGGGACCCTAAGCCCTATACCTAAGCCCCCATAACAGGGCCCCTGAACCCCAAAATCGGGGACCCTAAACCCTTTTTTCCCCAGTTGCAGCGACAAGGCCCGGAGCCTCCATCGAGCCATACATGCTGTAGGAGATCTTGCGCCACGGCCTGAGCTCGGTTTAGGGTTTATGGGGCTTAGGGTTTATACGGTTTAGGGTTTTTATAGGGTTAAAAGGGGGTTATAGGGCTTATAGGGTTTATAGGGTTTAGGGTTTAGGGTTTAGGTCTCGTGGCCTTTTGGGGGGCATCCGGGAATTCGACGTTGAAACTTTGGAGGGTTTAGGGTTTCGGCCGTATGTTTAAGCCAAGATGGAAACATTGCTGTGCCCCATTCCGTCATGCTAGGGCTTACGTAAGGTTAGAATTGGGGAATGATCTAGGGTATTATGTTACCTTGGGAGGACTCCATGAAAACGGTTGCCGCTTTAGATTTGTTCCTGTGCCTTCGGTGTGTAATGTAGGGGCCTTAATAATTAGAATAGGGTTTTGGGGCCCAATATACTATAATTTAGAACAAGGAACCCCCAAAATAATATGTTAATTATTTAGGCCCCTACAGTATGGAGGCCAAGAACCGGGTCGAGGCGGAAACAAAGTGAGTTCGGCGGAGGCTAATATCGGAACCTGATTAAGAAACCCTGGCCACTTATTAGGGGGTTCTTTAATATGTCTTGAAATGAGTAGTACTATTTGGGGGTATAGGGCCAGGGTCTCTTAATCTGGTTCCTACAAGAATTGCAAGCTTTAAAGAAGATAGGCTCCCACAGGTTGCTGGCTTCGATGATGCAAGCGTTACAGAGCAGCTGGAAGTGCCGCCTGACTCGCATCAGCAAAGTGACGCTGTGGCAACCTTACCGCCTTAACCGCCAAGGTCTCTGCGAGAGCATCAGCATCGTGAATCGGAGCGGAATCTACCAAAAATCGGACTTGAAGTGTGCAAGCCTGCCACGAACTGAAGCTGCTATTGTTGTTGATACTGTCGCTACTGTCTTCCACTCTGGTGATCACTGTCCTCGGCACCCATTTTATCCTCATCCTCATCCTCATCATGGTATTCTAACTCCCTAGCCTGGACGCGTCAACGCTAGTAATCCTGTTCCTTACCACCGCGATACTGTTGCTAACTTTTTTGCTAGCATGTACGGGATAAATGTGACCATCAATTGGCAGTATTTCTGTACATGACGTATCTGTCCAAACGAAAACGGGCTCCGGTAAGCGGACATGTCTTAAAATGGGAGAAGCCTCTTCAGCATGCGTCGTATGCAGACAAATTCCAGGGTCCCCTTTGCATCGTATCATTTTCAGCCACGCATGTGCACACGGAAAGTGAGGGAGACACACCTCGGCCACAAGGAACTGCAACTGCTGACCTTGCTAGAAATCATGACACCTGCAACCTGCAATACCTAATAACAATAACACAAATATGTGTGTGTGTGTGTATGTATACATATATATATATACAAATGAATAAATAAATAAATAAATATATATATATGTATATATATTTGTATACATTTATATTTATATTAATTATTAACATGTATATAGATGCAGCCTGGAAACTCTCCCGCTGCCTCTTCTTCAGGCGTGCGGTTGTTGTTCAAGTTTACACGCCTCAGTTGCAGGTACCTAACTCGTTCTCAGCCCAACTTCCTGTGTCTATCTGTCGGCGAACGGCAACCATGACTGTAGACACAACTACACTACATCCCCAAAAGCTGGGAATTGGAAAAACTATGATGAATTGGTGGCGACCCCGCTTTATGGAAGTATGCACACAGCCCTTAGCTGCGGTATGAGATCCAAGCTGCGTGCAGTTTCGGAAGAAGTCCACCGGCCTACAGGCGTTGGCTCGGCCCTGATTGTCCTCATGAAAACCTGGGGCGTGGGGGTGGTCTTTGGGATGTAGGCCGTCGTGGAACGCTAACATGCGGAGATTGGCAACAACAGTAACAAGAACGCTGTGAAGCAAAGTTGCGTTTGCACTGCAATAATTTCGACGATGACCGAAACAGAGAAGTCAAGTAAACACGTGTGCTTACACAAAGACACACATCATGGACTGTAAGCAACTGATGAACTGAACAAGAGCTCAAGCAACAAATAAGAACGAATCCGATAGCAAGCGCAAGGCACTAATATGCTCTAAACATGCGCGTGCGCCTGTGTGTTTCTGAAATGCACCCTAAAATTCCAACAAATAACACGGCTTGCTGCAATGATCCGACTAGCCATTAGTTAGGCTTCTGCTTTGTTGGTTTCTCGTACACAGACTCGATCAAGAGAACGAGGTTTGATGCCAGAGATCTCCGTCACATACAAGTTGCGTGCAAAGCAACAGATCCTGGTAGTACGAGAAGTCTCTGTTTACGAACATAGACGACGTAACGCGTTACCCCTTGAAGTACGGAGAACACCAAGCCGCACTGTCGCCAAGCACAGTGCTGGTCGAGAGTGTTCACGTAACTTGCTATGACTGCTGCAAGCGCACTCCTTGATATTCGCTTTCCTGACTTAGTAAAGCTACTTACCATGAACATCAGTTGGGAAATCGGATGAGAGGCCCAATGCATGGCATGATCAATCACTACCATCAGCACGGTAACCATCAATGTCATCATCAAGGTCATGGAACGTGAGGCTGAAGACTGCCGTGTCACACATGTCGCCGACGTTCCGGTCGAACACGTAGCATGTGAGCTCCTGCACTTGTTCACGTCTTTCTCTCTAACAGCTCACACATCGCCCTTGTTACTTTCAACAGTGCGACATCGAAGATATTGAAGTCATGAGGTCATCTGCACGAGCCCAGTATGTACAGGGAAGACATCCGCGCGTGAGGGTGCATGGCGCATCGTAGGTAGCAAAGGATTGCGGCTCAAAGGATTTTACCACCGGCACAAGCGGCAGCAGCAGCAGCAACGACAATCGCAAGACGACGACGACGACGACGACACTACTAAAGCCCAAGAGCACTAGCATCGCCCGAATGAATCGGCATACGTCGTTCTGACATTCGCATGTTCACTGGGCATCGGTGCAGGACAGGCACCTCCCCGGGTTTCAACTTCTCGATGTCAGCGACCGTCAATGAGTAGGGTCTCAGAGCTTCCTTGGCGCTTGGGTGTTTAGGGTTTAGGGTTGAGGGTGTGGGGCTCAATTGGTAATGTTCGGGAACTGGGCAGGAAATTCTGTGCCACGAAGGCCTGTCAGTATGTTGGTCTACAGGAGGTCTTGTATAAGTTCTCAACGGCTTTAGCAAAATTGGTCCAAAGGCCAACATGATTGAGAAGCCTAATTATTTGGCAGTGGCATTGTGTAGCGTTCTTTATCTGGACTTTGAAGTAACCAGGGAGAATAAAGTATAGACTTTTAATTCATAATGGCTCCTTAAAGGAACAGGTCCAAAAAAAGTATTCAAGTATGGTACTCTAAAACCCAGTTATTGGGATTACCGTATAATATACCCCGACACCTTTTTTCGATCATTCAGACCCCAAACCATGCTTAGTAATTTTAAGAAAGTATTTTAAGGCCCTTCAGTCGGCGGTGGCGGGGAGGTTTGCAGACATCTCCAAATTCTGTAGCCGTTCCCTGCCCTCGAAGTGTGGCCATGCCCGAAAGAAGCCTGAACCATGCACCCTAGACTTTAAAGCCTAAACCCTAAACCTTAAGCTCGAAACTATAAACCCTAAACCTTAAACTCTAGACTCTAAACCTTAAACTCTAAACCCTAGACGTTCAACTCTAAATCCTAAAAACCCCAACACCGTTTGCTCAGAACCCTCAACCCTACACTCCAAACCCTAACCCGCCCTCTGTTGGAAGATCCAAAACGGAAGCTTCCAACTTCGGTATCCCATTAAAGGAAACTACAGGTGGGGAGTTTGGGGTATATAGGGCTTCTATAAGGCTTCTATAAGGTATATAGACCTTGTATAAGGCTCCTATATGTCCTAGATACCAAGGCAGCCCCAAAGCGTGAGCTGCGCTCGCCGGGGTCTGCTACCTAGACTGGGCATTCGTTACGAAACTTAGTCCAAGCTACTATAAGTCGTCGGTTGTTTGATATGGAATCTTGTACCCTTGAATGACAAGAACTCAATAAAGGGCTCCCGAAGATTCGGAAAG
Organism: Symbiodinium necroappetens; assembly: GCA_905231915.1. Lineage (NCBI taxonomy): Eukaryota > Dinophyceae > Suessiales > Symbiodiniaceae > Symbiodinium > Symbiodinium necroappetens. The sequence continues at coordinate 13,072 of CAJNJA010022153.1, read as the reverse complement.
CCTCTAAAGCCCCAAACCCTACAGCCCCAAACCCCTAAACCCGCAACCCCCTAACCCCTACACCCTAAACCCTAAACCAGGAACCCCTAAACCCTAAACCCTAAGCCCTAAGCCCCTAAACCCTACACCCGGAAAGCTCTGCCAAGCATCCAGCCACTTGTCGATGCTCAGCGCTCGCCCTTTCCCTTTCCCGCCGTCTTTGTCCGCCTCCTTGGCCGCCGGCTTCTTCAGAACAGCCTGGATCTGCAGGGTGTTATAAGGGTTCCTTTCAAGGTTTTTATAAGGGTTGCCAACAAGGGTTAGTTTCATAAAGGCATGCCTGCGAAATCAGTTGGCGATGCTCTCGGCCCCAACCTGAATTCCAAGCTCCAACTCTTCATCTATATGGAGGGGCCCTCCCAAGGTTACTTGCTACTCAGACTCCCCAAATGACTACGGCGATCCCTAAAGAGCCTTGTAGAACCTAGAAGGGAACGTTGATGATATTCCCAAAAAAAATTCAGACCCCGGAGTGCTCGCTGGCATATCAGGGTATCACGATAACCCTGGCACCTAGGCAGTCCAGCATCCCTGCATCTGGGGATATACCTTGAGTTATCGAGCTATGGAGGGATCCTTGTATGATCAATGTACAGCGCCAGCACCGTTTCAGAACACATTGAAGAAGCAGAAGAAGAAGAAACTGTGGGGGCTCAATCTCGGGGAAGATGTGCTAGAATCTGCCAGAACTACCCGAATGCAGAATAACAAACTCCGGGGCCCCCGGCACGCAAAACACAATTCCTGGTTGAAACTCCTCAATGCAGCCACGCAGCCCCAAAATCCAGACACGCAAGACCTACGGCACTGAACGCCGAGACCCTTGCCCGCCTCACGGAACAAGAAATTCAGCCCACGGGCCCGATAATAAGTCTAGCGTACCCGTAACCGGGCATTCGTCACTTATGACTTATGACCCTGAAACAAGCAGAGTGTAAACAAGAAATCCAGGGTATCCTGCCTCGGGGCAGGGGAGTTTCTTATCCAACGCTATCTGGCGTATGCTGTCACTGTAAGAAAGGGCTGTGGGCTCTCTGGGTAGAGCCGATTTGGCCGCTTTGGCAGACCCTGGTTGTAGCCCCTAAAGTAACTAATGCCTCTAGAGCCCTTACACAACCCTGAGAGGAACTCTGCCATTACAGAAGCCTTGTTGGACCCTTGAACAAACCCTTCGAGGACCTTTCAGAATCCCTATAAAACCCATTACACAGCCCTTAAAAGAACTATAAAAAGGAACCCCTCAAAGGAAGACTTAAAGAAACCCCTTGCAGAAACCCTAAAGAGCACCACAAAAGGATGTTGAACCCACCCTAAACCCTAAACCCTAATAAACCCTAATCACCCCCCCGTCCCAGCCTCTTTTTTGGTACCTTTTGCCTTCGCCTTCGCAGCCAGCGCCTCGCTCTAAGGTGACGGTTAACAATAATAATAATAACAATAATAATAATAGTCATAATAATAATAATAATAATAGTAATAGTCATAATAATAATAATAACAATAATAATAATAACAATAATAATCACAATAACAATAACAATAATAATCATAATCATAATCATAATCATAATCATAATCATAATCATAATAGTAGTTGGGGGATTTCTGGGGCGCCAGGCTTGGAGTTTGGGCTTAGGGTTTAGGCTTCAGGATCTCAAGGTGTAGGGTTTGGGGGTTGCGGCTTTTATTTTCAAGTTAGGGTTTAGGGTTTAGGGTTACGGTTTTGGGGTTTAGGGTTTTGCGGTTTAGGGTTTAGGAGTTGAGGTTTTAGGGTTGGGATTGAGGGTTTGGGATTTGGGGTTTAGGGTTTGGTCCCATCAGCGCTCACTGCATGCCAGCTCATAAGATCCGTCCTTTCGTCAACCTGGGCATCCTCCTCTGAAGCCCTGTGGTGCATGTTGCAAGTTGGTGCTAGAACTTCTGCAAGACTTTAGGACTTTGCCGCTGGCAGCTGCAGCCTGAGAGCAACGAGAACAGTTCCCATTGAAGCCCCTAAGCCCTACTAAACCCTAAACGGCCCTAAACTTCAAGGCATCTCTTGCGGCAGGTGACAGCAGGCTTCTTGCGCGGCGGCATCGCGCAGACCGGGGGTCTGAATACTTATATGCCTGTATGCTCGACCGAGGCAACTCAACACTCTCTTGGTGATACTTACATGCTGAGATGCGTGCAATGAATCCCTTTCAGAGCCATCACAAACATACGGCTGCAGAAGACTGCTAAGCAATGCACACTATGCCGCACGACCGAATCTGAGTAGAAGTCTGAATGATCCGAAGAGCGTGTCGGGTCTACAGATAAGATAGGAAATCCCGTCAGATTGGTCCTTTCAGTGCCCTGCCATGTGTTCTCCTCCCCCCGCGGCAGTGAATCGTAGGCTTGGGACTGTGGGAGGCTAATGTAGGGACCTTGACAGTTAGAATAACCTGTGGGGTTTGTTGTAAATAAACTAAAACTAGAATAAAGAACCCTAAGGAACCAAAATCAAGATTCTATTGCGGCTTCTATACTGACTGCGTGGAACCTTCGGGCCATGAGGGCAGCTGAAATCATAAACACAAGACGGAAGACTGGTTTCTGGAACGGCCTCCAGGCCCTCGCAACCCCAATTGCAACAGCGGCCATCTGTTGATAAAAACCTAGACAGGCATACAGGCTTACATCTTTTCCGCTGCATTGTGTTGCAGTATATGATATACTCGTGTTGTGATATCATGCTGCTGTATGCTGTGCTAGGTATCTCCATCTGCTTTTAAGCGACCAGTCGAGCAAGGCAGGAAGCCTCCACATCTTCTCGAGGATAGCATCACTCCAAGGCCAAAGTACGGAGTGAAGCCCTGTTCGTAGAAGCTACACCTTTAGAGCAGGACATTGGGGGAGGGGTCAACCACACTGGGCTTGCCCACAGCGGGGCCACTTTGTGCCACTCCTGGCTGTTCATGAATGCGAACCTGGCCGGCATTTGCAAGTACACCGGTCCGAAGTAGCACAGCATGCGGTTCAGAGATGAAGCTGCAGGATGTCATGTTCAAGAGTTCGGACTAGGTTCTGGGGTCACCAGCTAAAACTTTCTGACGAAAGGGCATCGGGACTGCGAGGCAGACTTCGCCGCCCTCAAGGCCTTTAGCAGCATGAACCATTCATCAAAACAGTGAACCCCTGCAGGTGGGTTGGGTGCATACTTCCGCGCCAAGGCGTGGGACATGACCATTGCCAGGCGATTTAGAAACAGAAGAAGACACACGGACGGAGCGACGGACCGACCTACAGACAGTGAGGGAGGCAGCGCAGGTGTGTGTGTGTGTGTATATATATATATATGTAAATATATGGTAACCCCGCCCATGAACTACCGACCCTCGTTTTGCATCGTACATACCGTGTTGAACCAACTATTCCGGCAGGCCCGGATTCCGTACCTCTGAAAGACTGCCAAAACTAAACTCACATTTCAAGAGAACGCGCCAGGCAACTCGTTCAGGCTCGAAGTGAGCACGCATTCAACGGCAACACTGTACTCTTCCAATCAAAAACCAACCGCCAAGCAACTCGTTTAGGTTCAACGTGAGCACGCATGTAACGGCACCACTGTACTCTCCCAATCAAAAACCAACTTTTTCCTTAGGGAAAACCCAAAAAAAACAAAAAACACATCTCTTGGGAAGCTATACGGCCAGACTCCAAAAAGATGTTTTTGTTTGGTTTTCCCTAGGAAAATCTGGTTGTCGGTGCAAAAACCAAATTTCCCCTAAGATAAAAATTGTTTTGGGGCGCAAAACCAACCTTTTCCTAGAAAGAAGATGGTATTGGGTCGAAAAGCCAACTTTTCCCATGGAAAACCAAAACAAACAAACAAAAAAAAACCCATCTTTTGGTAAACTATACGGCCAGACTCCAAAAAGATGCTTTCGTTTGGTTTTACCGAGAAAAAAGTTGGCTTTCGGTGCGAAAACCAAATTTTCGCTCGGAAAAAGATGGTTTTGGACAAAAAAACCATTATTCCTAGGAAAAGGATGGTTTGGAGCCGAAAAACTAATTTTTCCTAAAACAAAAGTTGGTTTGAAGCTGAAAAACCGACTTTATCCTAGGAAAAAGATGGTTTTGGGCAGGAAAACCCATTTTTCCTAAGGAAAACCCCAAAAAAAAACATAAGATCGTGTTTTTTGGTTTTCTCGATGACAAACTAGTTTTCGGTCCAAAACCATCTTTTTCTTGGGGAAAAAGTTGGTTTTCTGGCCCAAAACCTGGAATTTCACTCCAAGACCAAATTTTTCTTAGCAAAGAGTGTGTACTTGATTTGTTGTTTGCGCACGTTACAGATTGGTGTTGCCAATAAGGTTCGTCGATCGTTGGGATTCGCTTCTGCTTAGCCTTACTACTATACAATAGGTAATAACCAGGACATTATTCGGATCAGCTTTGGGGTAAATAGGGAGCTAGGACTGCATTAACACAGACCAGGACCCAGGATATCAGGGTTGTCACAACTACCACTGCGATTTCTTGCAGCTGACTAAGGTTGTAACTTGAATAAGAGAAACCATCGGGATCAGCCTATGGGTGGTACAAAGCCTACTATGGATGGCCTTAGGGCTGCTATCAGGGCGAATACCATGGAAATGAGCCCGAATGACAAGGATAGGGTCAGGGTTGATGTTGTTTGGAATCAGGAGTCAGTTAACGATTCTCGTCATTATGTTGGTATCTAACACTGGTTTAACCTTAGGGTGAACATGTGTATATACACACATAAAGGTACATAGACGCACACGGGCAAGTCCGACAACAAGTCCGAGATGACCATATGCTATGAGGTAAACAAACAAATGCTGGTATCATCCCTAAAAATCTAAGGGCCGTCATTTGGGCAACGCCAGAGCGAACACAGCAAGGATCGTGACGCTTAATAAGTATCGTTTTGTCTAGTTTAACAGTGCCTGAATGTAATGGCTATCGTTGAAGTAAGTGTTAGGCAAGCATTTAGCTTACCCGTATTCATATTAACAGAAAATAGTATTAGGGATACCATGAGTTTCAACTTCGGGCACTTGAATGCTCGTGCTAAGGATCCCACAACTACGTCTGGATTAATTAACCTGTTGATGAGGCCAATGGTCGGGGTTTCTTCTAAAGCCATTGTTTGGGTTGCTGTTGAAGGAAGTATCCGGTACAGCACGAAGGCTACCAACGCGAACAGCTTATGGGTAATATTGAATTTGCGAGGAAGGTCCATCTTGGAGTCATGTCCAATATCAGGGTTGCCACGGGGACTGCAATATCCTTACTATCGGAAATAGGAGTCAGTCAAGGCCCACGGTCATTCACACATATTGCTCGGGCGATGATCTGATACTATACAGTTAAGGCTACCTTGAGAGAAATGGCTTTCATCGTTGGAGAAATAGTAGTAGTGTTGTTGAAGACGTGCTGGTACTCCAAATGCCCTCCGAGAAGAAGACAACCGTATTCAGCACGAGGAAGAGGGAAAAGGGAAAGGAGAAGAAGAAGAGAACAAAGCCGAGGACCTAAGTTAGGCGCGCACTGGCGCAACCAAGAGACCGCTGCAGCGCACCTTAGCACAGTTCCTCAGCTGAGCGGGCAAGGCCAAGGCCTCGCTGACAGGTGAATCGAAGAGTCACTTAAGTGCCACTGCTGCAGGAAGCAGGGAGCTGTACAGCTCCAAAGAAACCACGCAGACCTCAGTACTCGCCGAGGCCAAAAGCTACACACCATGTCTGGCTCCCCACAGGGCCGAGAGCCGACCTGCAAGGTGTGAAAGCACACGACGATCCGAAGCAGCCCGAGGCCCTGAACGGATCCACCCGAACCTCGCCGAGAGGAGGTTATCTGGACACCGGGATAGGGCCCAAGCCAGGAAGGAGCAACGCAGCGCCAAGCTAAATGCTCCCATGTACCTGGACTGCTCCCACAGAGAGAGCACCGGTTAGGCACTTGCTTCGAGGCAGCAAGCCAAGAGTCCGAGACTACCGCTCCGAGCAGTACAGCCCGGCGGCCCCGCCGGACTGAAGGGCCAGGCGAGTCTTTTCCAGATCTATGTCCTGAAAGTCTCTAAGGAGGCGGCGAAGGCCCCTTCGAGAGACCAAGTCTCTCGCCTCGTGCCTGGACCCCAAGGCCCAGCCGAGAAAGTGCTGAGCTCGCCACTGGTAGCGCAAAGCATGCAGCTGTCGAGACAGGTCTTGAGCAACACAGGGTCCCTCAAGCGAAAGCAGTACGACTGTACGCATTGCTGTGTCTCCAGAGCCAGGACCTTAGTACGCACCAGCCCTGTTCCTTGAGCCACCTTCGAAAGAGGCCGACAGAAGAAGCCGCTCTATTATGCCACTCAAGCAAAGGTGCGGCGTTCGGAAAGTGACGTCTGTTCTCGAGGTCTCGAGGCAACGGTTTCGTCGTCTGCACAGCCGCGCAAAAAGCCCCGACGCAACCTTGACATCCAAATGCAGAGTCCCTCCAAACAAGACCCTACGAAGTAGTGGGCTGGAGGCCCGATGCTGGTGATCAGTAGCCCTCGAGAAGGCCTGAAAGAGGCCATCCGTCAGCCGCCTTGTCGGCAGTTTGCCAATCCAGCCGAAACTAGCGATAGAGCCTACAAAATATTGAAAGGCCTTCTGCATCTGATACCAAGGGAGTCCAGTGCACTTCAGAAGCGCGGCTCTGCGAGCCGCTCGCGCCGGGCGTTCCTTTTCCGCCTCGCTGTCCCGCCTCCTGCCAGACGTGACCGTGGTACAGCCCAAGATCTTTGCGTCCTCGCGTATCCAGGCTGGGTTAGCATTGAGCGCCAACAAAGAACAATTGGCTTTTCCTTTCGCCGTGATCTGTGTCTTGGCAGTCGACTCCATGAGCCCCACACGGCGACTCCAGGTGTTCCAGTTGCTGATACGCTCTTCAACACCACACCACCGGCGAGCCCACCAGCTGCGGTCGTCCATATAGATGCGCGTAAGAGAAGGACCAGTGTGAGTCAGCTGGGCCTCCGTCCAACGAAGACCACTGGTCATCCAGACAAGAAGAGTAGCCGGCGCAAGGGGACACCCCTGCGGAACGGCCGACGCTTTGAGCACATCAGAGCTAGTGTGCTGGTCCCAGCTCACGAATCTTTCGTGGACCCAAGCTTGCCGCATGAGCCTGCAGAGCTCGGCCGGCCAGCCGAGCTGCGCTAACATAGCGGTGGCCGCTTCGCCGTGCATCCTGTCGTAGCATTGCGCATAATCCAACGAGGCCAACAAACCTCCATTGCACACGAGAGCGTCTTGTAGTTCAGACGCCAAGTCTTCAGCGCCAGCGGCACGAGCGCGCGAACCAATTTCCGTGGGCAGATTGCTGTCTAGCCACTCCCTGGCCTTATGACTCCAAGCGCTGGCGAACACTCGCCAAAACACCGACATCACGCTTATCGGCCGGCAATCCGCGACAGAAAGCCGGCGATTGGCACGAATTTTGTGAGTTTTAACTAAATTCACCATTCGAACCTGGCGAAGTTGAAGGGGCAAGGTGCCACATCGAAGCCATTGTCGTGTCAGAAGAAACCAGGTGTGCACCGCCCCATGGGGCAAGCAGCGGATTTCCGCGGCACTCCACGAATCCGTGCCTGCAGAGCCCGAAGCCTTGGCCAGTGCCACTCTGAGGTCTTGCTCGGACCATTCTGACCAGGAAGCGGCCACCGGGCTACCAAAGTCCTGCACGAGGGTGGCGGCAATAGCATCAGGAGTAGGATTTCGACCTGGCGCTGCTCAGCCCAGACCCGGCGCCAGTGTCTATTGATCTTGTCAGCGACCTGGTGGCTGTCCAAGGCGTCTCCTAGGTCGTCGAAAACAACAACACCAGCTGGGTCCTGGTCCTTACCGCGTAGCCATCGCGAAAGGCCCTGGAGCGATGGGTCTTTGAGCCGATTACGCCACTCGGTGCAGTTTTCTGCTTCTGAGACTTCTCCAACGACTCGCGAGAGCTCTTCGTGACACCAATCTCCTCACGGCAAAGCGCAGAGAGCTGAGTGACCCGGTCAGGGAGAGGGCGGTTTCTCACAGCTTAGCACACAAAGCAACCATATCAGGAGTGAGTTCCTGCTCGTCTCTCTGAACCGCTTTGGCCGTAAGATTACGAAGCTCGTACAGCCTGGCAAGTCTGCGGTTGAGCTTACGGTTAGCTTCTTGGGTGCCGGGTGGACCTTTACACAGATTCGCAACGTTAACGACCTGGTGTTTAGCCGGTTTGCCCTTCCACGCTTCACGCATACCTGTTTGATGCAGAAGATCATGACACTCTCGTTTGACCTCACAGGGGCTTCGCTGCACACAGAGACAGCTCTAGTGGCGTTGTGAAAAGTACTGTAGAGAGCAGACATGAACAGGTCCCAGCAGGCCTGCACATCCTCGCTGTGCGCTGTTAGGGCTGCAGCGAGGTCAGACAAAGGCCCGGGCTCTGAGGCTAGGGCTGTCCATGCTTCCTGCAGAACAGTTTCCCAGGCCTTCTGGGGCAAAGACGCAGGTTTGACCCATTTACTGCCAGGCTTGAGACGTCCAAGCCTTAGTCGTAAGCGACTGCCTGACAAGCGAGGCCCTGATGGGGATGTGATCGCTGAGAGCAGTGTGTCGGATCTGCCCTTCCCACTGGAGAGCAGTGTTGGCTCCAGCGATGAACCAATCGATCGCTTGTGAGCCTTCCCATCTTGTGGGTTTGCCATCCGTGACAGCATAGCCGCCCCAAGACCGGAAGAGATGGCCGCAAGCGGAGTCAGAGTCATCGTTAGTCGGCGGGGGGCCGTTGAAGTCACCCACAGCAACCCACCCGTGTATTCCATGCACCTGATTCGCGGTCCACGCATCGTGCAAGAGGCCCGCCGTTTCCTCTTCATCGTTGGAGAAATCATCTCTTCGGAGTATCTGCGTGAAGGGTCGCAAGAATTCAGAATGAAGGCTTCTGTCGATATACATAATGCTGTCTCCTCCGAACTTCAAAACCTAACGTTAAACCTGGATC
>CAJNJA010022142.1:0-33949 GCA_905231915.1 Symbiodinium necroappetens | reverse complement strand
TATATTTTTTTTGAAATATAATGCGAAAAAAAATTTAAGCTCACAATATTATATCCGTTATATCTATCATTCTATGTTTCTTTTATAATTTACCTTCTCTTATATAATTATCTCATTTGTTCAGTAAGTCTTAAGAAAATTATTATATAAAAATTTATGCCCGAATACGAAAATCCTAGAAATTTTGATAGATTTAAGAAATCTCGTAGTAATAGGTTTGAAAAGAATTTTTTCTTAATATTAAAATTCTAAAGATTTCTGGAGATGGTTCCGATAACGTGCTTTCTATATATAATCTATTTTAATGTTTATTTATTCAGAATATTTGTTTCAAATTCAAATAAATATAGAAAATCTTGGTATCAATTAATTCCACATTCATTTTATATCATATTATAGAATCCTAGTCCGATTTCTATTATTAATATATAATCAATCTTCTTCTTATATAAAATTTTATTAAAAATTTATTCTTTCTTCTTATTTTATTTCTCCATATAATATTTCGTAAATCGAATGAGGGGGAATTATATCCATCTATCTGCACAATAAATATCAGAATCATTAAAAGAAACCTCAGAATATACCAATAAGACAAATATTCTTAATTTCACCAAAAAAATCATAATACGCTCTATATAAGAAAGAAAAACGAACAATATTTTATAAAACCATTTCAAATATAGCTAGTCGACATTACCTCTAACACAATATATGAGAATTTCGTAAAATATCAAGAAAATTAAAATCACTTTTATTTTTATTTTATATGAATTATTCAAATATCAATATAGTCCCAATAATTAAGCAGAGTGCATTTTAATTCTTATTTTAGGTTCGTATATATGAATTAATAAATTATCATAATCAAATTATATTCGATATTTAGAATCACGACACTCAAATTTAATATATGTAATTTATTTCACAAACCATATATCTATTTATTAATTATATTTGAAATTTTTGTTTTTGTGACTCGTGGGATTTTGAAGCCCTTGGCCATTTCCGATATGTCATCTATAATGAGAATTCAAGATCAGATCTTGGAATTTCTCTAGGGCATTCTGTCACCGCACAACAAGAAATAATGAAGTGTCTTCAAGTTTCGTTTCGATTTCTCGTACAGGTGCAGTGTGATTCTTTAGGATACCCATCTAAAGATATCTAGAAATAATTGAGCATCCATTCCGTGCAGCAGGCCGATATCACTAGCTCAGTCTTATTGAAAAATAGGCTGCAGCTTGGCTTGAGTTGAAAAGAATCTACGTGGATGTTTTCGCTTCCTGCACTGCTTAGCTGCTAGGACAGGCGTGCCACGCAGGGAACACAGTCTGACATGATTCTTAATCGCATCAACCGGCAATCTGCAACCAAGCTCGCCCAACGCTCAAACCTGTGCAAAAAACGGAGGACTGTTTTTTTGGATGACCACATGATCAGTCAATCATGGGCTCATGATCATTCTCCAGGTATGGCTCAAACCATAGACTGCAGCGGCTTCGCGAGCCTTGGAGCTCGAATGATGGCTTCAATGGCATTCAGCAGGCCTCTGCTTATGGGCTGGGGCTGCTGCATGGCCTCTATTTGCTGCATGCCTTCCGCCACTTGCTCGCCTTCAACATGGCAAGTATATCCAAGACAACAGCTGCCGTTTTTTCAAGAAGCGCGCCTTGGATTGTAATGTCCCGGTGCCACTTGCTCAGCTCCTCTGGAGAAACTCGTCCGTCGTGGTTCCTTGGGACAAACTGGGTTTGGAGGCAAAGTGTCCAAGACATCACTGCATACAAGTAACACATCGAGCAGACTGAAGGTGTCATGCCGCTTCCAGTTGTTTAGCTCGTCTGGACCTGCATCAGGGACAAACAAAGCATTGCCAAGATTGCTTGGCCACTGGTTCCACTCTTATTTGCGTGAGGTCATGCAATGGGCGGCATTGGCAAGAAGATGTGCCCATGGGGAAGGCCCTGCAGCAAAGTGCTATTGCAGCGGCTGAGTGAATGGAGCGAGTGCATCATGTCAATGTGGGAATGTGCGGGAGCTACAGTAGGTGTTTTCCGCTTTGGCTTCTGCGTAAGTTTCAAGCTGATCTTGCCGTCGTGGTTGAGGTCCATCCTTAGTTCATGATATGCGCCCCAAACATGCATCCTGGAGCCTTATCTCCAACCGCCAAACCTGGCACCGGCCATCACAGCCCCGAGTTCCAGGCGCATCAAACTTGTCGAGTGTGCTGCTCGTACGGGACAGACCTGGGCGCGATGGCTTTCACGGCGCTGCCATTTGCACGAAGAGGCTCCAGGACTCCAGGTGTTTCTGGATTGCTGTTTCAACAGCCCACTGCTAAAGACCATCGCATTATGCCTCCAAGGGGCTGAGGACAGATACCTGCTTCGATGCCACGACATCCGCGAACTCGGGGTTCCACTTCTGAAACTCCTTCATGGAGATCTTGCCGTCTCCATTCCGCTCTAGCCTAGCAGCGACATGTGAACAAGTTGGAAAGCTAGCGAGTCCTCCGAAGTAAACACAAGTCGAAATGAATATGGAATTGAAAACAACTACAAGCACACTGTGCCAACATTGGCCTCAAACAACGAAAGAACACCTAACAGCCCAAGCCTCACGCACCCAAGCACGATGCCTAAAACGCGCACTACACTGCACGCAGCACAACACGCGTCGCACGGTGCCAACCCAAATGTGCGCGGGATGTGGCGGGAGCACGACTACTTGAGGAACAACTGCAATTAAGTCGCAGCAAAACCGTGTGCGCTGTGGCGATATGCGCACAATCGCAAACCTCGGGAAAATGCTAATTAAGCCCCTTAGAACGGCGGGGTTGCGAGACCTCCGAGCTTGAAGAAAGCCGAAATGGGCGCAGGACGGTGGCGGGAACAAGCTTGTCAAGTACAGAGCCTTTGGTTTTTAGAAGAACGCATTGGCAGCCACAGAGCATACTGAAATCATCCACGGGCTTCCAGTTCGCCAGCTCATCAGCGCTGAGTCTTCCATCGCCATTTGCATCCAGACGGCCTCAGCCACTGCAGGTAGGGTGGTTCGTCTCTGACCATCCCGGATCCCAACACATCCAAAACACCGTCTCGTGATTAGAGAATCCTGGAAAGCTACGACTCGACTCGCACCCTCCCTCCGCTGCTCCCAAAACGGACAAGTAGCTCTGAAAGTAAAGATGTTCCGCATGTTCTAGAGGGGCGGGTGGTGCTTGAGACAACTACGGTTGTTCGTTCATTCATGGGTTCAAACTCTGACCGCCGATTCCTTTCCCTCTCCCTCTCTGCCGTGCCATCGGACGGTTCCTTTGTGCAAGCTGACTGTCTCGACTTCTGGTGTGAACTAGGAGGGACATGCGCCAAGAAGGAGGCCCGAGGAAGCCCGAATAAGTCTGGCCCCGGAAATGGAAGCTTCGATCGTGGCGGCTCGATCGTCGCTTGTTCGCGAAAGGACTCATGGTTTCTGAACCACAGGTTCGTGCTTATATGACTAGTGGACTGTTATAGGGTGAGCTGCGAAACGATGCAGTCCAAACATGGCATGGCGAAACGATCCATCGAGCTTGCTACTGCAACACTCATTAACCAATGCTGTTTCCAATCAGGTCGGAGTGCTGAAGTCGTCCAGACTCTTGGCAGATTCTCGTGTCCTGACAAAAGAGGGCACTTGAGATGGGAGGGGCAATGCGGAGCTTGATCTTGAGTCTCCATGCGATCAATTGTGGGCCATAGCGTCCTCTTGTCCAAGGCCAACTCTTCACCTAAGTTTCGCATGGGTCGGAACAGTCCCGCTGTTTGCTAGTGGCCAGCTGCGTAGCCAGCATCTCACAAAACATAATAAGTCTGCGATAGCCGTTTGCTTGCTGCCCAGCAGCTGATCTCTCTGACACTGGCGATCGCGGCGCCTTCCGCCACAGCGGTGGCTGCCGTAGTGGCCGCGATCTCCTTGGCCTGCTCTTCCGGAAGCCCTGCTTCTTTTGCCGCCTGCACCTCACTCCGGGCATCCACAGCTAAGCGTCATTTGCATGCCTCGAGACACCGTGCCTGCAGCCTGCTGCCTCTACTCTAGCAACTTTCTGGCTCCTTCTTGTCAAGACGCCGTGGCTTCTGCAGCCACCACAGCAACTTTCGTCTCCTCGAGTCCACGTACTGCAGCCGCTCTCCCAGCAGCAGACCCAGCTGCGACAGCAGCAAGATTGGCCGCCTGGATGACAGTGCAAGAACCCAAGAGATGGCTTGGATGGCAGGGAAAACATGATGTGGCGATGCTGTTGATGTGACGTTGTCTCTTTGGTTGCAGGCATGAGGATGGGTTGCCGTTCCTTTGTCGTGAGGTTGCCTCTAATCAAATCTCTCAGTCTAAGCTAATATGCTTCAACGCACGGGGCTGGCGCCGTGACGATTTGACCTCGAATTTGGCAATCCCTCTTAGTGGACCCGGCACGTCCGCATCCTCCCAGCATAGCGAGCCATTGAATTCCAACGCATTGACCTGACGTTGTTCTCGGTGGTGTGGCCGCATACTCGTTTTGAGCGACCCATCGTATATTCCAATACATTGCTCTCACGCAGGTCTCCCAATGACAACCCGATCGATGGGTGCGGTGTGTCCGCATCGTCTGGTCAGCACGACGGGCTCACGCTGGTCTCGAAACAACCGTGTCTCGTTGATGTTGGCGGCGAAATCTCGAAATCCCGCTCGTACTTGGGGCAAAGATTTTGGGCATGTCTGCATGGCGCCAGTACATGGGGGCAGCTTGTGAGTCGCGCGAAATCGAGCCTTGCCTTGCACGTGATTCGCGCTCTGAAAGTCGCGCTCTGAAAGGTGCCAGTACATGGGGAAGCATTTTGGCCGTGCTCCTAAATGCCAGTACAGGCAGGGAATCTATTTTGGTCGTGGGAAATCGTGCTGAGAATGCGGTGCCGTGACACGTGGTTCTCAATTGACGACCCCTGGATGATGCCGGCCAGCGCGATCCATTGTGGGTTTCAGTGGATTTTCCGCCTCGACATACTGTAACAACCCTCTTGATGAACGCGGCAGGTTCGGGCAGTGTGGAGTGCCGCACAGCCATTCTAGCCTCGAAATCTTTGGATCACGCCAGTACCTGGGCGGAAGCTCTGCGGTCGCTCCTGAATTGCGCCAATGCACAAATGGTGAGCATGACAAGGGGTTTACTGTTTACAAGAAGGAAGAAAAACTCGGTTCTGTGTAGGTTGTAGAAGGGGTTTATAGAACAGCATTGGGGGGTGTGTACAGAAGGTTGTAAAGAGAAGCTTATAGTCATAGAGAAGTTATGAGAAGTCTATAAGAGGGCTGTAGGAGATTGTGGGAGGTTCTATAGCAGGGTCCTGTAGCAGGGTCTATGGAAGTTTCTCGTAGGAGCGTTTCAGTAGGGTTTAGGAAATAGTGGGGTTTGCGAAAGGGTTTATACAATAGCGTAGGGGGTGCGTGGATGGGTGGTGGATGGCTGGATGCATCAATGGATGCGAGGATGGATGAGTGGATGAGTAGCTGGACAAATGGATGAATGAGTGCATGGATGAAACGATGTTTCGTGTCACCCTCGCTGCTCCAAAATGCTTTCGAGACACCAGTTGACTAATCACATCCTGCATGTACTGGCCACGGCTGGTTCCCGGGATAGGTCCCAGAAGGTCCTATGGTCCTGGCCTTCGGAGGTGGCAGATCCAAGGAAAGTGCCACCTTTTTCGTGGCTTTCGCGGCTGCCCGCTCCACCTGTGGCTGCTCGAGACCTGCACCCTGGGCGATCTTCTCTGCGGTGCAACCGGCCGCAGTGGCCGACAGGACCTTCTTCACCTCGCTGGACAAACCATTCACCAGATCCGCCAAGTTCGGCATCTCGGTGTTTTCGGTGTCCTCGGCCGCGGCTGTACCGAGGAGGAGCAGCTTGGCGGCTGGATTCGCCTTCGCCGTCTTTTTCGCCGCGTCCATGACCGTGCGCAAGGTCTTTGCCGCCAGCTCGGCAGCCTCCTGCGTGTTCAAGAAAAACACCTTCTGTGACTTGGCGGCAGCACCAGCAGCTGCATAAACAGCGGCGGAGCCAACTTGTTCAGACGTGAGAGTCAAAGCCACCGAAGCTTCCAGAGCGGCTGTGACTGCCTTCTGGGTAAGAGCTGCTGGCGACTCTATTCTGGCGAACTGGAAGATCGCAGTCGCAGCTTTCGTACCAACGACCACGGCGACTTGTTGCAAAGTCATTCCTGCCAGCTTCGCAGCCTTACCTGCAAGCTTCGCAAGAGTCACGGCTTCTTGCAAGGCGTCCTTCTGCGAATGCTTGTTTTCTGCCGCAGTCTTGGCTGCTTTGCCAGCTTGGGCTAGAACATCCCCGGGAATTGCAAAGCTGATGGCTTCATCAACGGCGGCTTTGGATGCTTCACTTGCCTGCAACGATGTCAGGCCCGCAGCTGTCGCTGCATCCAATGCTATCTTTGCAGCTTCCTCTCTCTGCTTCTCTGGCTGGGTAGAAGAGTCCACCAAGGCAGCAGCTGCCACGGTGGCTGCGGCGGATCCTGCTCGGACATTGCCGATTTTTGCTTTCAGCCCAGCTTTCTGCGCATACACGGCTGCTTGTGCAGAGAGCTCATGCCTCTTCGCACTGTCTCGTGCACTGTTGGCTGCTGCCATGCCAGCAGCCAATGCAGCGATTGACAGCTTCTCAGGGGTTGGATCCTCTTGGAACAACTGCTGCACGGCTGCATCCGCCGCGGAAGCTATCTCCTCCGTGCTCATGAAGCGTAGGTCGCCAGAGCGAACTGCTGCCTCTCCTGCTGCCTTGGCAATCGGTAGTGCCGCCTGAGTCGCCGTCAGACCAGTCTTTGTTGCCGCATGCAAGGTCGACTTCGCTGCCAGAGATGCGATTTGAACCACGGACTTCTTAGCTCCGGCATCGACAGCGGCAGTAGCCGCCTCGGCTGCTGCTACGGACAGAGTTTGTCTTGTGGTGAGCTTGGCACCCACGGCTTCTTTCGCAGCTTCCATTGACGTGTCGACCTGTTGGTCTGGATTGTTGTTCCCAAGTTTCAGCATAGTCTCAGTTGCTGCATCAACTGCTGTGCTGATTACCTCTTTCGTCGTCTTGCCTTCAGCAACGGCCACTTTCACGGCGGCTTCTCCTGCCGCAATCGCACTTTTCTTTACGGCCACTTTGGAATCTGCTCCGGCATCTGTGGCAAACTGGAACACGGCCTTCGCCGCTGCTTGGGCTATTTCAGGGGTCCCGCCACCAGCTTCTCGGACTTCCTCAGCAGCGGCTGTGCCCACCGCGCTGCTGGCAGTATCTGCATCCAGATTCGGACTTACGCCTGCTTCTTGCAGGGCCTTCTCTGCGGCCTTCGCAGCACCTTCCTTCTTCTGTACCGTATCTTTGGAGCTCTGGGCATGCTTTGCGATCACCTGTCCGGCGGCTTCGGCAGCAGCTTGTGCGGCCAAGGCGGCGCTGAGCCCTGAATCCACCGCGGCCACAAAAGCAGCCTTGGCTGCAACAGCCGCTGCCTCCTCCACGTTCGCAGCTGTGACCAAAGCCTTCTTTGCAGCCGTTTCGCTGGCCACCGCGGCCGAGCGAAGTTCTGCTTCTGTCTCCGAGAGTCCGGCAGCCTTTGCTGCTTTGAATGCAGCCGTGGCAGCGGCCGCTCCGATCACACGGGTGGAGCTGCCCCTGCTCTCTTCTTCCTCTGCTGCAGCTTCTGCTGCGACCTCGGCAGCTGCTGTAGCCGCCACGGCTTTCGGAAGCCCAGCGGCCTTTGCAGCTTCCAGGGCCGCCTTGGCAGGGGCATTCAAGGGCTTCTTCTCGCGTTGTAGCGGTCCCAGCTCCTGACGAATGGCATCACGGACAGCTGCCGCCGTCTCACGTACAATGTTCTTTGCAAGCTGCTTCAAGCTCGGGACTTCCTCTTTGGCTTTCAAACTCTTTGGCGCTTCCTTCGCCTCCTTCTCCTTCTCCTTCTCCTCTTCTTTTGCATCAGCGGCCTTCTCAGCCGGAACTGGTGCCGTCGTCTCTCTCACGGTCTTTACTTTGGGCTTATCGTTTGTGGCCTTTGGCCTCGGGAGGGGCGTGGGCACGGAAAGCACCGGTCCCCCATCGGCCTGTTTGAGAAATTCGATGCGTGACAGGCGTCCGTCCGAGTTGGTATCCAGAAGGTGGAAAAGAGGAAGAAGCTTGTCGGTGGTCTGCCAGTCTCGGGGGTAAAACTGTCGAGCGGAGAACAGGAATTCGTCTTGTGAGATCCAGCCATCTCCATCTGCATCTGCTGCTTGAAATTCTGGATTGAGGCCAAGCATTTCCTTCGACCCCCTTGCTGCAATCACGAATTCAGTGCGCGAGATACTGCCATCTCCATCCTCATCCATGGCCTCAAATATATCGGCCAATGAAGCGCGGCTCGCAGGACTGTTGCGGATGGCTCCGGCAATGAACTCTGGTCTGGAGAGGCTGTCGTCAAAATTGGTATCCAGAGAATCAAAAGTCTGCTCAATGACCACAGCATCAGTGTCACCACGATCTCGCTGAGCTTCGAAATCCATATTCTTATGTAAGGCCTTGTGGATTGCTGCCGGCGGCGCGCCCGCCTTCTGCTTCTTCTTTGCAAAGACACGGCTTGCAAAAGGATACGCAGCATCTTCCAGCTGCAGCATGGCCACAGCTCCACCTGCAGGGGCCCCAAACGACAGTCTAAACTGCTTGTGGCTTTGGTGGCGGCACCTCGAAGCTTCCATGACTCAGCCACGCAGCTCAGAAGCAGGAGAAGCCATGATCTCATTCGGCACGGCCTCGCACGAGCAAGAGCGGAAAGCAGCGACATGAATCATAGCTACAGCATCCAACAGTGGATGGACACACTTCGACTGTGCGACCAACGTTGAACTCCTGGCTGGATCGCATCGGATTTCTGTATGTCACGGCCCTTGACTTCGACTGAAAGGAACCAGAAAGAACACCGGAAATCCAGCGATTGCCTTGCGGATTGACAGCCCCATGCAGGGTTGTCTCTCTGAACCCTGCTGATGGCAAGAACTTCTTAGTCTTCTTGCTTTAGTTCAACAACGCTGCATCAAAATGCCTGGACCTTCCGGATCTTCGATAGCTCCTTGCCGGCCTCACACTGTCGGAGAGGCACCCGACATGGACCGACACCATTGCTCTCTTGTGGCCGAGGGGCTGGGAACCGGCGCAGCGTCTGAAGCTGCACTACAATGTCGGAGATGTGCCCCACCTCAGACTTGCAACTGGGTAATGATAGCGACGCATCGCACGGCATTTGCGCGAGGCGTAGAACACACCGTCTGAGTGGAAGGCATGTGGAGGGCACAAGTGCTGGGCAGGGATGTCGCGGAACTATGATCCGCGACAGCCCGCTTTGAGCATCAAAGTTGAATCGCGGGAGATGCAAACTAACACATTTGTCTGTGTGTGTGTGTGTGGGTGTGTGTGTGTGTGTGGGTGTGTGGGTGTGTGGGTGTGTGGGTGTGTGGGTGGGTGGGTGGGTGTGGCGTGTCGTCCGGAGCCGCTCCCGCCAGTACTGAGATGTCATGTTTCAGGATGTCAAGACGTTTTGCTGCTATGTGTCTCGGAACTCACGCACTTGTCCAGTGCCCGTCCCCTTGCACGCTCAGCTCTCAGGCTTAAATCTGCAGACCGCATGCAACAGAAGACTCGCGGCTGCGCAATTTTTAGGAACAGCCTGACCACGATCTGAGCCGGAACTTTACCGAGCCCGTTTGGCTAGTGCGACGCGGAAGGCCTCACCCAAACAAGTGCCAGCCTGGACAGTGTGTCACAGGAGCGAGCCTAGTGAGTGGTACCTGACGATTCAGTGCTGAGGCTCTCTGGCCTCCAAACATGCCGCACCAGGGATCTGCAGGGTCAGATGCTCAGTCTGCTCAATGCTCTACAGCAAGCTATAGATTTCAGTGGAGACCGCCCGGGTCCTGATCCAGCAAGGTCGCCTGAGACTTTGCAAACAGACTGTCAGAGCCACCCTTTAATTCAACTTACGTCTCCAGCCGACGACATTCCCAAAATCCTGCAGGAAGCTCCCACAGCCGAGGCGCCGTGTCCCTGGTGAACTTCAACACCTCAGCTGCCGACAGCTCTCCAGACAGAGAGCTGTGAGGCCAATTAGACTCGTGAAGAGGATGAACGCCGAAAAGAATTGTCGTTCGATTCAGGACTAACTTTGAGGCTTGTCCGTTGTGTGGCAAGAGAACCACGTCCAAACGGACAGGAAAAGCCAATGTGCATGCTGGTGGCTGGGCAGCTCGAGACAACATAGTCCTTAGTCAAGCTTGCTCTTTGCGAATACAGGCGACTCGCCCATGTTTGCTGCGCCAAAGTCACTAACCATGCCGAATGCACTGGCCCTCGCCACTTGCGTAAGGCCGCCTAGCCACCACTTGAACGTGCATAGCTCCATGTAGCTCTCAGAGATTCGTTACTAAATCGCTTGCTCATATCTGACCTGCCATTCTGAGGAACCACCCCGCTCAAGGACAAACAGGACTCACTTGGTTCACCTCCGCTCGACAAGTCCCTAAACAGCGGGGCGAAAGCCCTGTGCCGAATCAAAGACGAACTGTCAGCATGTCATTGTGCCGGAGGTCATCTCGGGTTTGAAGTTCAGCCCCGATTGAACAACACCCGAATTCCTACGAGCTGTGGTGACTCAGAGAGGCACCGCGAGAAGCAACACAATGGAAGAAGACAGGTCCCTTTGCTACCCTGCTGCTGCGAACAAGACTTCGTGCCTGTGGATCCCACTTGACGTCGGGCTCCTCCATGTGCCAGAAGGCCGTGTCATCTGCGCGGATCAAGACCATTTCCTCTTCCCAGATGCGACGAAACTCGGGGTATTGATCCTGAGATGCGAAATGCTGGCTATGCTCACTTTTCCTGATTCTGAGAGCAGCAGACGGGAGGAATGCAGAACACAGGTCACAGTCGAACTGCCGGAAAGCCTTCGAAATCAAGTTCGCGCGCAACTTAGCCTGCCGGAGCAGGAACCTGCCAGCCTAATTTTTTATGCCTGGCTTACATCCACAGACGTGGCCGTCGTGCAGCCCAGCATCAACGAGCTTCTTAAACGCTGCGTGCATGAGGAGATAATTGCGGAGATCCTGCCCGAAGCGCTTCAAGTGGTCCAGGTCGACACCCCGGAAGAGAGGATGATCCGGGACCCCTGGCGGATCGAGGAACATGGACATCGCATCAGCCCTGGCAGGGATCAGAATTGGGGATACTGGTAGTTCTCCAGCTCAGTCTAACCCAATACAAGAACCACGACATGAACTGAGTCGGAGTCGGCGGTTGAGTACGTGAACGAATGTGAGCGAGCGAGCGGCCTACCTAGGTCGGACTCCGATGTGCAAAGCGATCTCTCCCTTCTCACCCTCGCTCCTTACTGTACATCTTTGAGGGGAGCCCAAACCTCTTGGCACGTGGCCAGATGTGATACGGGGTGTTTAGGGTTGGACGTGGGCCCTTGGTGAGAAATCGCGAGCCAAGACTGTGTTCTCTCACAGACGTAGCTGGAATTTCCCGAATGTGCATCATCATCATCATCATCATGCCGGCCTTAAGTCTACTGACAATGACTGGCTTATTCCTGTACGACCATTCAGAATGACAGGAACACATCGAAGCGACAGGGTTGAACACTAACATCCCGGACACTTCCCAACAAAGACAGCAAACAGCAAGACAGTATCATGACATGCTGGCGCTCTCATTCCGCACCAGCCTTGTCTTGCTGTCCCAGTATCCTCGACAGGCAGCGGGGTTGTGCACCGGAGGATAACAACAGGTTTTAAAACAATCGACCCTCCACCCTGAACCACAAATTCACGAACATATCGGGGACCTGCCAAGAGATGCTATCTTGGCCCCAACTAGCGTCCATGCAAGTCTCCGTTGAACAAGGCCTTCCAGGCCACCATCATCGGATGCTGGCGACGGGCGGCCATCACCCAGTTCTCCACGAACTCCTGGCACTTTGTGGAGGCCTTACGTCTCCCAGTGCTGTGCCGTTCTTTGGGTCCTTGCTCTTGTGCATCTCGCAACCCCAAGCTGAGAAGTAGAAGGCCTTGGAACATGCTTAGATCGATTCCTCGACCGGGCAGGAAGGTGATGCTTGCTCCTTTACTTCCATCTGCCAAGCTGCACCAATGCCCTCGGCAGTCCTTTCTGAAGCGATGGTGCTGTACATCCATTCATCGAAAGGCCGAAAACAGATCGTGGAGGCATCAATCCACAAGCCGCCGTACTTGGCCAAGAGTGCAAGCCTGCCACGGCTCAGTAAGGCTCTGTGCACTTTAGAGGGGACTTACTTAGGGACTCTTAGGGATTCTAAAAAGGGGAAGGAGCTGGCCGGGCCTCACCGCATCGGCCTGCCAGGGGACGTACATCTCTGGCCAGAGCCTCGGGAGTTCCTTTGGGTCCAGATACTCATGGACATTCCTTTGGTCCAGCATCTCTATCCTCGCATTGCTGTCCCCAAGCAGATTCGATCTGAACATCAAGTCTGGCAAAGGCGCGAGTCCTCCAACCCGGATTCTGCGTGGCCCAGGTTTCCATGCACAGGCGCCTGAATTCTGGCAAATTTTCCTGGGCAGCTTGGATTCTTTGTTTTTTGAAACGCAGAGTTCGAAGAACCTCGTACACGGCCTGGTTTTTGGAGAGCAAACACGAACAAGTGTCCTTCCCTTTATCCCAGAAAGACCAAGCGATGCGTGGTGCTTCGCTGATCTCCTCGCCAACGCTGCCCAAACAGCGCCGCCCACCCCTGTCAGCATGCCAGAGACGCCCAGGCCGAGGTGGTGGGCGGCTCACAAGACTCCGCACGCGCGAGACGAAGGCACCGTCTTGGGAGAAGGCGAAGAGGACACTCAGAGCTGCAGTCTGGCATCCCACGCGGCGGCTTCGCAACAACATGCAGGCCAAATCCCATTGCGGTGTCGCTTCGGATGTTGCGGTTGCCTGAACTCCCTGCGTCTGCATGTGGCAGATTGTGGCTGCACATCTTTGCAATAGCTTCTTCGGGCTGGCGCAACTTTCTTGAGGATCTGCACATAATAAAAGGTTGGCAGAGGAGGAATCCAGTGAATGCAAGACCACTTGCGACCTGATTTGATGTGGGCCCCTTTATCCCATCGCGCGTTTCGCCATCCAAGGCAGCACGTGGCTGCGGAGCATCCTCCCAATAACATGTGCAAGACTCAGCAAGGCTGTAAAACGCCCAGGATGGCGGCACAAGCTTCACTTGTATGCCTGGCGAGCTTGCAAGCTAACACTATCGATACCCTGCCAAAAACAACTGTTGGACTCCACCAGACGAATGGGGTGTGCCGATGTGACCGATTTCTACCAGGCGCCAAGGGTCCCTTTGGGACGGCAAGGCGTCTTGGTGTCGGCTGCATGTCAGGCTGCCAGGATTTATCGCCAGCGGCGAGCCTGAAACCCCAGGCCTGGTCAGTGCCGCCTTCCCAAAAAAGCGCATATCCTAAAATTGAAGTACATTCGTGTTTTCTACCGGACCGTCACCTCACGCATCGAGGCGCTCTTGGATACTTCCAGGCAGCACTTTCAGTACGCTGGGCTCCTGAACAGTAGCCGCAGAGAGGCGATGGAAGTAGCTGTTGCCACCATAGGTCCCGAGATCTCCATTCCCCAACATGCACACACCGCTGGTTAACACCCCAGCTCACAAATAGACTTCATCAGCAGAGATGACTAGACCCCAAACTCCCATTGGTGTGCAGATTTCACACAAGGTTACATTCTGCGGGTCACACTGTGCGCATGCGTCCTCCGAGACAAAGAACGGACTGCTGTGATCTGCCTTATAATCATAGCCAACTACACCTAGCACTCTTGACAACTGTGCTGAATAAAGTGGCAAGACAGCAAGTTGGCCGGGCTTTCAATCTCAGGACTGCACCCGAGATTTCGGAGCAAGCACGCCACGGGAGTCTCCCACCTTTGTGGTGGTGGCGGGTCGAAGCATACTACTCAACGAGGTGGTGAAACAGGGAGGGTGGAGCGGAGGGGAGGGGAGGGGTCTCGAAATCTGACGGGAACTTGCTCTCACGAAGTCGGATGACCAAGCTGCAGGCTGCTGCGTGCAGCTGCGAAACAGACATCGCCGCACCAGACGAGGATGCCGCGGACCTGCGCAAGAAATCTTGAGAATGCTGGCCGGAGGCTGCGAAAAGAACAATAAACAATGGTCTTACCACAGCACAGTACTTTGCCCTAGAATCCCATCTGCGCCTGTTTGAAGGTGCAGCCTCGGAACATGGGAGCATCACACTAATTACCGTTTCGAGGCTTTGGTTGTGTTGCCGCATCGGTCCGGGAAAGCGAGCTATTTGAAGCCTGGGTCCGTGGCGAGGCGGCTCCGGAAGTGTGCCTGCAGAACATGTGTTTTCGCATCGCGGGTGCCGCCTCGGAGAAGCATGGTTTTTTTTCGTCTGAGGCCGGCACGTCGTCAGACCTGACGAAATTTTGTTGCTTGTTTTCTTGGGGGAGGCCTAAACCATGCCATGCTCCGCACAAGGACCAGCTTCGACCGAGTGTCGGTGGGGCGCCGAAGCTCTCCAAGCCGCCGCCCCCCTGTGCAGTGACGATTGCAGGATCCGATCACAAAGGCTGCTCGCCCGATTGTTTCTGTTGACATTCGCGGGTGCAAGTCTTCCGCTGAACCACAGCGGCAATGCAGTCTGAGCTCTTTGCCAGTGCGTAAGAACTGTCCGGGCTCCTTAGCGAGTAGCTTGCGCAAGACATGCCAGTCTGCACCGGTGTGCACAGCCCTGTCCGATCATCGGTTTACCGTCTTGCTGCCTGGCCACAGGACGCCGCTTCCCTGCACCTGCCAACATTTGCGAACATGAAGCTCGAAAGCTGCTCTTTCGTTCAACTGAAACTGGGTATCCAGCCCG
This sequence comes from Symbiodinium necroappetens, assembly GCA_905231915.1. Lineage (NCBI taxonomy): Eukaryota > Dinophyceae > Suessiales > Symbiodiniaceae > Symbiodinium > Symbiodinium necroappetens. The sequence continues at coordinate 18,985 of CAJNJA010022142.1, read as the reverse complement.
AACGAAGCCTGGCATTGGCACAGAGAAAAGTGCTACACAGCTTGCGATTTGCCTAGCGGACCATTACGGATCATGTACCAGTGCCAGTGCACATCAAAGTCTGCACATGTTGCTCTGCTATGGAGCTGCTCAGACGGCAGAGCATCTTTGCCAGCCTGAATCAATCAGCCGCCTGCTGCCACCCCGGTAGGCCTTCCGCAACAGCTGACAACTTACATGCTCTTTCAAGCGCGGTGATGTAATCAGTGGGCCCAGGCAGAGACTCGTTCCAACATACTTGATCTGACTGTTGACCCGCGATCTTGCATCATAGAACGAAAAGCAACAGCTCGAGAAACTCAAAGCCAATTGTGACAACGTGGTAGTCACACCTGTCTCCTGCATGCGCTCTGGAGCCATGGTTCGTTTTCCGTTCATGTTCATTCGCATCCCGGCCTGCATCAGACAGTTTGTAACCTGCACAGGACATGATGTGACCTTCAGGCTGCATGCCACAAGGAGGGTACATCAGTCTATCACGAGGCGTGGACGCTCATGCGGATGAACTCTTCAGACTCCCCAGCGAGTCCCAGCCTCAGGCGTCCAAAGTGCTTGACAGTCAGGATGTTCCCAGCTTTGTCTGGCTTACACTTACACTTGTCACAAGGAGCATCGCAACACAGCTGACGTCAAGCAACTGACCGATATATGGGTAGCTCTGCAGGGACTGGCTCGGCAACTGTACACTGCCGAGCTGTGAAACGCCGCTCCGGCGCCTCCGGCTGACTCAAATTCCCTCAACCGCTTGAAGTTTGCCCCGTTTTAAGTGTGCACGGAGGTCCGGCGAAAGCTGGCCTTGCAGCTTAAGCTTCGGCACATGGGCCACAAGGCTGCAATGGGGCGACATGCGCTGTTCACCGCTGTTCACGTATGCAGAGCGCCACCCATGCCTAAGTCAGATCTTGTTATGGGAGCACTGGTCTGTCTCGCGGCAGGGGCAGTGCAGGCCAGGCACAGCTGTGGTACCCAAACCGGCCAAGTAGCCAAGCCACCTATCCAAAGAAGCTAACGAGAACCAAGGATAACGAAGGAAGAGGTGCTCTTTGTCCCGAATCCCAGCCTGGAAGGGCGCACCTTGCTTGGGATTTCCGTTTCTGGCATCTGCTGCTGCGCCCGTTCCGGAAAGGGGTCACCTCGTCGGGTAGCTCTTAGCCTTCGAACGTCGAGCAGAGTCAAACTGGGGGCCTCGTAGAGCCGAAGTGGAGGTCACGGAAGTCGCGGCTGTTCGCTCCTGCGAGAGATTGCGAGAGCAGAAGTGATGCCGACGGCTTTTTGACATGTCAACTGTCTTGGCTAAAGACGGGCATCAAGGCTAAGCACACAGTGGACTGTAGGACTGCTGCAATCGTCGGCAATGCAACAACAATCCTTCTGGTGTGCGGTCGTTTCGTTGCAAGCGGCTACTCTTTGCAACGCTTTTCAACTTTCGCCCGCACCCTGACCTGTCTGGTGGTCTCTGCCGGGACAGTGCTGGCAAATGCCGTGGTGGTGGTAGTTGTCTCGCCTGTTTCACCATCTGAGGAAAATCTCCATAACGCATACTCAACAGTTGCCTCCGAGTGCCGGGCAGTTCTCGGGACACACGATCCGCACGAAGGTGCCATGAGGCAAGAGGTGCTCCTCTATCGCAAGATCATGTGCCTGGGGCGTTGAAGCATGAGGTCAGCGGCACGATAACAAGAAGCCTGCTCGAATGCTACTTTATGCTGATTGCTAACTCATGCGAACTCACGATGAGCAAACTGCTCTCACCCAGCTGCCCAAACCGTCTCGAAGCCAAGCTGTCCTACAGTACTGCCAAACAGCAGTTATTACGATCTCTGCTGCCACGACTGCCGCTAATGTCGCTGCTGTTACTAGTGCTGTTGCTGCTCCTGCTCCGACTCCGACTGCGACGGCTCCGGCTGCTGCTTCACCTACTGCTACTGCTACTGCTGCTGCTGCTGCTGCTGCTGCTAGTACCACCTACCATGCCCACCACCACCACCACCACCACCACCACCACCCCTACCCCTGCCCCTGCCCCTGCCCCTGCCCCTGCCCCTGCCCCTGCCCCTGCCCGTGCCACTACTACTTCCCTTGCCACTGCCACTGCCACCACGGCTACTACGACCTCGACTACGACTACTGCTGCTGCTGCTGCTGCTGCTGCTGCTCCAGCTACTGCTGGCCTGAGGCCCCTTCCCTCGCGTGAAAGATAATCATGCTGCATTGGAAGCCCCGCCCCTGAACGCTCACTTGCCAAAGTTCTGCAAGCAATGGCTGTTGTCTCTCTCTCTCTCTCGGGGCTAAGGCGGCTAAGGGCTAAGAGGGTTCTTTTTCTTTCGCACGGGTAAGAGGAGGGGGAGCGACCCCCACCCCTGCGCTCCAAGCAGGGGGTCCTGTCCTCGCTCTCTCTGTGATTGGCTCGCTTGCTGGGGCAATTCAGCTCCAAGTGATGTCATGCAGAGGAAGGACCAACAACGAACGGTCTCTAAGGCATGGGCGCAGCCTCCATCAAGCTTCATCAGAGATGGGCACATCCTTCGGTACCTGTCCTTAAAACCGGTGATGCGTTGCCGTCGAGACATGGCACATGAAAAGGGTGAACTGCCTTAACAGTTTAACACATACGGCATGACATACGGACGTCTCATGCGTTCACAAAGCACTTTGCAATGTTCGGTAAGGAACAAATTGTTCCGGAAGAGCAACCAGGTTTACCTTGCATCTCATTCCCTCGCAACTGCGTCACCATCGGAGGTTTTTTTGCTCTAAACTCTAGACGTGGAAAGGCCTCGTGCTCAGGTCACTTCGCCTATGCATCGGCAAGCCTACTTGTATTGCATTGGCGCTGCGCGTTGTTGCTAGAATTCATACTTTGAAACCGACACGAAAACAGTCTTCAGCACATGCCAACCAAACAAAAGGTTGTGTTTCTTGATGCAACCTGGCAACCTCCACGGTTTTTTTTTGAAGGGTTCAGCCGTTGAGGCGCTGGACAAACGAGGTACGGTAACACAAACTCCAACAACAACATGTTAGCAGCTCGGCTGCTTCCCTTCACTTGCTTTTTTCCAGCGGCGTTACTACTACTACTACTACTACTACTACTCCTATCTTCTGCTGCTGCTGCTAACACTGCTAACACTACTAACAGCAACAGCACCAGCAGCAGCACCAACGAAACCGACACCAGTAGCAGCACCAGCAGCAACAACAGCAGTAGCAGCAGCAACAACAGCAGCGGCACGAGGCAATCCCAGCTCGCTCTTTTCCTTGTTACTGTTTAGTTCCGGCATCGAAGCGCCACAGCCTTATGCAGGAAAGCGGCTACAACCCCGCACTCTGTCGGACACACATTTCGCACCAAAGTCTGCGCATGAAGACTGCGATCATCGACGGACAGGTCGTAGTCCTGACGGGTGCCGGGATCAAAAAGGCTTGCATGATTTGTCTCACGGTTTCCGTGGCGGACGACTCAGGCCGGAGCACATGCTCCATGAAGCTTGAGCAAAGTCGGACAAGCTGCTTTGTAGCTTGCCTGCACTCAATCATGTCTGATGCATCGTTTGCAGCAACCTCTCCTATCAGATTGGCTGCCACTTGACGATGCTAACGAAGGTACCGGTCAAGATAAAATACAGCTTCTCGACTGATTAAACCGTGCTTAGAGGCTGCATGCGACAAGGGGACAATGGCTGGATCCTCGGGAGCTCCACTTGTAGTCTCATTGGCAACTTCTGTCGTGTTGGACACCACCTGAAGCTCAGGCGATCTGCATTGATTCCTTCAGTGATCTCACCATTCTGAGGCACCTCTTTGACTGCTGCAGCTGCGGTGGCAGCGGCTGGCGCTGGCTGCCCTTGCGCAGCTTCCACCGAACTTGCTGCTTTGGTGGTGGTTGTGTCCGACGCTGACGACATATTTGGACCAATGTCTGCAGGTTCCACATGACCTGGGTCACCCACCGGCATGTCCAAGACTGCCCTCATGTTAATTAAACAAAGCACATGCACTCTGCAGCATGTTTAATTGCCGCAGGTCAGTAGCTGCAGCAGCTCGGACTGGGGTGCCCGGCTTGCTTCCGGCATATCCACGGTCTTCACAGCACTGCTCGCTCCCTCTTCGCTGCCGGTTTGCATGCCACCAATGGGCCCCAGGAGTAGAAACAGGCCCAAAAGAACCAAGGTTCCAACCAGAACTGGAACGCGATAGTGGCTCCACAAACTGCCAAGGCCACCGGCCTGCACGGCACGGCCCTCCATGTACATGGGCATGAGCTCTTCTGGCTTCTTGCCCTCCTCCATGCGGTCCACCTCATCTGCACAATGCTGCACATCTAGCCTGCCCTCTGGAACTTGTCCCTGCCTCATCCCGCTTTGCTTCCCAGCTCGGGGCGGAGGGTGTGGAGCTGGTCAGAGAGCCAAGTTGGCCCTGAATCATGTTGTCCACCATGGCTCGGACAACTCGAAGGCTCAAGTTCCAAAACCAGCAGGTTGTGCTAAAGTGCTGAAGTGCCTAAGGGTCATTCAGGTCCTCGATCAGCTGGAGCCGGGCGACGGGTCAACATGTCAGAATCTCCAGCTCGGCCTCACCTACAAGTGCTTGAGGCTTTCCTGCTCTGAGCTGCTGGCTCGCAACTCACCTGCAGAATACAGGTGCTCGCAACTCGTTAGGTGCGTGCCAAAACCCTAGCACCGTTCAAGCTGAAGCCCAGCAAGACGCCCTCTTTGCCTTCGAGTGCTGCGACTGGCGGCGGCCACCTGCAGCACGCAGCTCTGCCCTCTGAATCCACCAGCTGTGCCACTCGGCGTGATAGATTCCCGCTTCTTTCGCTAGCATTGCTCCCATACCGGGCACTTTGGCCTTTGGAACGCTAGCTGTTGCACACTGCTTGGGCCTTAGGCCTTAGGCTTGGAGACATTCTCGGTCTGCAGAAGGAAACGAGACAGCAATGCGGCGATAAGTACGGAGTACGGCTGCAGCATCTGCAGTCAACCTCGCAGAAGGGCAGCAGCACAGCCTGAGCGAGGTGTATGGGAGGTACCTGGCTTCCAAAAAGATGCTTCACCAAGGATCTCTACTTGCCCAGAGCTCCGCCCACCGTAAGAGGCACCTCCAAGTACCCAGAGTTCATCGGCTATGCAGACGGCCGCAGACTCTCGGCGGATGATGCTCATGGGCGCCATCATCTCCCATCGCTCGATTTCCGGATGGAATCGCTCTACGCTGGACAAAGTTGTCCATCCATTTGCGACACCACCGACCACCACAATAGCTCCCCGGACCGCAGCAGCGGCACAGCCGCTTCTGGCATTCTGCATGGGTGGCAGCGGGGCCCAGTCTGAAAGGTTGGCGTGCAGGCAAGAAGCTTTGCTGGCAAGGTTCAGGCTGCGGTACCCGCTATCCATGCCACCTACAAGGTACAAACTGCTGGCTATGGCAACCGCTGCATGCTTGCCTCGCGGGAAAGGCAAGGGTGCAAGAGCTTGCCAAGAGTCTGAATTGAGGTAATAGTCCGCATGCCTCAACGCCTCACACGAGTCCAGGGCATCAACCCCGTCGAAGCCTCCAAGAATGCAGAGCATACCAGATAGGCACAAGGCTGCCGTGCTGTAGCGGGCATTCGTCATCGATGGAGCACACTCCCATGGTAAGCCACGATAGAAGTCAAGCCTCTCGACACTAGTGGTAGTGTGGCAGTCACTGGTTCTCCCTCCCAGCACATACAGGTAGTGATTTACAGCAACGGCCACTCCGTGCATACGGGCAAGTGATGGGCCCGCTAAGGCACTCCAGGACTGGCATCTTTCATCCCAAACCTCTGCGCTTGAGTACGGCCGTTGACCCTCCCCTCGACCGCCATGGCCGCCGATGACAATAAGCCTTCTTGCCATATCGTGCTTCAATGTCAGAAATATTGGCCACAAAGCCTCCTTGACGTGACGAGACGTCATGCTCAAATACCATGCTGCCCAAAGTCCTCCAAACAGGACCATTCTCTCACAGTTGTCAAGCAGGCCAGGCAGAAGGAAGACCATCACCGTCCTAGGGTTGTTGACCCACGGTGACGTTGAACTTGTATGCTCCGACGCATGTCGCCCAAGCCCGTGGAAGGCCGAATACGACTTACAGAGTCTCCATGTCGCGTTTTTGCATCGATGAAACCACGAGAGTGCGGATTTTGTCTCAGAAACCCTCTTACACCCTCAGCCCAGAAGCTGCAGCTCAGCGATCTGTGCAACTCGAGTTGAGACAAACCAGGATGTTCGAACTCACCGGCTGTTCCCTGTTCATTTCGCGACAGTGCTGCGGCACTGAGCCGGGGGCCTTCGAGGTTTCCGGCGCCTGGGGAAGCGGGCGTCAAAAAACGTGGCCGCATGTGGCCGCATATGACTCATATGACACCATCGAAGAAAACCAAAGATCGTGGCATTTCATTCCTACGCTCATTATGGCTACTGCCGGGGTCGGCATATGGACGCCCAAACAAGAAGAAATCCCCCAACCGTCTACACGGGTTCTCCGCGGGCTTGCATGGCAGGGACCGTGGGGACTTGATTCTTGTTTTGTGCGGTCCAGAAAATCATGGATCAGAACCGCACAACAGTCAACCCCAATGGACGTAGACGCAGATTGCATGCAAGCAAGAGAATTGAGACCGGAGCTTTTGAATCGCTGCAACTTCAGTGAAGATGCGCCGCCCTCCATTCCGCGAAAGCCTGTCGTTAGAGACTTCACTGGTGAGTGACTCGAGGATCCAGCTGTCATCAGTCTCAAGGAGTCGTCAGTCGCCAGCCCATGCTGAGGACCTGCAACCTCCACCTACACCGTCAGTAAGCACGTGGCTGTTCGGGGAGTCTAGGTGATCCGGAAGTTGAATTCTGTCAGACGGTCGCTTTGCGACTCCTTAGTCTGACACGTCCGGTGCACAACGCCCGAGGCCGCTAGACAACCTGCCGGTGCCATTCATCTCAGAGGCCCCGGCCATCGCCGTCCTGGAACATAATGACGTTCGAGGACTTTGCCCGTCGCTTGCCTTGGCCTTTGCATGCTAAGATCTCCGGAGTTTGGTTTAGCAGCTTAACACTTTAAATGCAAGACAAGACATGGCAGAAGCGGGCAACTTTACAGAGGTACACCTGCATCGCAGCCAGTGGGAAGCTTGGCCCAGCACCAGAATCACTGACATTCACCTGCGAAATCCAGCGAAGTTCCCCGAAAAAGCTGGCGAGTGGTGAAGTCACACTCAGATGCACCCCGGTCACTCTTCGATCTGTGTAAACATAAAGATAGACACGCACACACACACACAGACGAACCGGAACATACGTAAACGTACAATATCTTCCCACACGCCAACATTGACGGTTCATAGAGGCAGGCCAAATCCCATCTCCTGAGGTCCCGACTCCAAGTTGCCTCAGCTTGCTGATTGCCAGTAACATGCCGCTTCCTGTCAACAAGAGCTCAGCCCTCTGCCTTTCGCCACTTGTCGTAAAAGGTGGGTTGCCACTGCTTCCGCCGCCGCCACCAGGCACCACCTCGGCAGCATCCAAGGGGCAGTGGAGCCATTGCACTGCAACTGGCGCAGAGCTTGCTAACGACAAATCGGACAAGCCGTGACAAAACCATTGGAAATGCCCTGCCCACCTGACCCAAACAAACAGGACATACAATTGCTGCACCGTCCGATATCGACCAACGTCGTCACAGCTACTGTGGCCACTCACATGGGACATTCGGAGCCCTTCGTGCTTAAAATGCTAAGGTCCCGGACTGGCGTAAGAGCATCCACTCTGGGACTTTGCGGCTGGAGCTTGCGAGGTACGGGTGGCTTGCCTGCCAGGTCACTGGGTTCCTGTCCCTCTCGCTCATGCGCCAGCTGCGAGAAACTTGACTTATTGCACTGCACGGGCTTCTGCCGAGGAGTTGCTAATTTAGGGTGGGTCAAAAAAACGCGTCTGCAGTTTCATCGATGCACGCACATGCACAGACATACACACATCACGTCTAGAGTCTGGAGCAAGCTTGAGCCCTAACACCACGCCTGAAGTAAAGCCAGTTGAACCTTTAGCCCCCGCGCTGAGGTTCCCCTCGTGCCTGATCGGACCACATCAGCCTCCGGTTCCGTCACCGCCTGCTTACAATAATCACACCCACGATATCAGCATCGCACCCCAGCCCCAGACACCTTGACGATCTAAACACTTACACAGCCGACGACGCAGCAGCGGATGGCAGCTGGTTAATAAGCACGCACGGATACAGAAACCTCGAAACTTAGTCAAGAAGTCATCAATATCTTGCCGTCCTTCTTCTTGGCAGCTGGAGGGCGGTCCACCAGCAAGATCTACGGGCAACACGCAATTTCGGAAAGCTCATGTCTGCTTCATGAGTTCAAGATCGGGAGGTTGAACACACAGCAGCAAGACCCGCAAGGCTGACAGGCGATTACGCTAGTGCGAGGGCAGCACAGGCCGCAAGAGGCACATGTGAACAGGTGAACCCCCGCACTGAGTGCAAAGCCTTCCTGTATCTGGCCAAGTCCTCTTCACTGGCCACCGCCACCAAGTGAATGAAAGGTAGGTCCAACCTTGCTTCGGACGCGCTGCTGTTGGGAGTACAACCTGCCTGCACGGATCAAGCTGCCTCTTTCTCTTGCCCCTTCACTCCCCGAAGTGCCCAGCGGTGCCCACTACAACGTGTAGCGGTGTCGGATGGTGTGTTGCAAAGACAAACGGGTCCTCAGCATGGTAAAATTGGAAGGTGGCGGCCGTGATCTTTGCAAAGATCTGTGTTGATATTGAGGCTTGTTTTGGCGAAATCTTCGTGGGCTATCAAACCGCCTGGCAGAAGCAACTGCGAGACTGACGAGTGCAACTTCAACGATCGACCCTAGACAGGATTCAACGGCATGTGAGTACTGACAAGGCTGGAAGTGAGTCCGATGGGTCGAAAGCGAACTTGAAAGGAGGTGCAGCACTTCTTCCAGAACGGCAGCGAGTAATGCGGTTGGCATGTCTTGACAAGTCCAAGCACAGCCCAGGTAACACCAGTCACAAGTGTTGTCACCGCTGTGGTAGCAAAGGATCGTCAGTGACACCTTTCCAGACCCATCCCACAGCCAGAACATTTGTCAGTGCATCGGCAAGTCGTACTGTGTTTGCAAACGGCTGTGGGGGCGGATAAACGGAGAATGCCAAACTGCATGCGGAAAGCCGAAAAGCGAAAAGTCTAACAGTGGTAAAACGTACAGATTTTGCACGAAAAAACCAGGAAACCCGAAAAGTCTCGAAAAGTAAACCATTGCAGCGAAAAAACGAAAAGTGCAGAGAAAAGCGAAAGTCAAAAAGCCGCGAAAAGTCGAAACATGCAGCAAAACGCGAAAAGTCGAAACGTAGAGCCTTTCTTTCCCGAACAATCGCAAAACGGCAAGGCCAAACCATTATGATAAACACTTCTCCGGGGCCCCTGCGCATCCTTGGGGCCCACTCTCTGGGTCGGCTCCCTCACGGTCCTCGTGACACACTCGATGGAGCTAGGCCCGCAGTGGCGCATGCACCCACCGTTTCAACTCGTTGGGGGCATGGCAACTGCTTCACAACGTCCAAGGCCTCCATGCGGCAAGGCGGAGCAAGTACTGCATGACTTACGTTACATGCTCGGCATCTATCCTTAGTAGAAGCGTGAATTCATGCCACCAGGTGTAGTCCCTTGCCAAGAAAACCGACGTTGGATGATGCAAACGCTGGGTGACAGGCTGCGTGCTTCAACTCGCGCTCTTCGCCTTCGCACGTATCTGCCTGAAGTGCCAACATGTTCCGTGCTGCTCTGCTACGACAGCCACTGCAATAATCTCGAGAAGCTGATGCGGTGTCAAGTGTTTGCCTCCCAAAGCTTCCGGCCGCCAATGTTACAACTGTTCGAATTGTTACAGTAGCAAGCTCCAGGCAAAGTGGCCTACGAATGGCATTATGCTCTCTCGGACAACATCACTTGCCCATACCGCGGACATAGGAATGTGCCGATTTGCGAAAGAGCCACCAACCGGCTCAGATCCAAAACCAAACGCTTGTTACCAGACGCGGAACTTTAGCACTTTAGCGAATCGGGAGGGGGAGGGTCTTTTTTATAATCATGACCATGACATCGGTGGGGTGCAACTGTCAAGGCAGAGCATATGCCCGTGAGCCTTCTGCATTGCACCTTGCAGCGCCGTCTTCGTAGCTGTCGGGCTTTTGATCGCCTCCTTCATCTCCTGAGCATGTGCGTGAGCAGGCATGCAACTCTGGCATGCCCGCAAACACTGCCACCAAGCCGCAGGAACGCTCATCTTGGGTTTTCCAACCTCAGTCTTCTTTCAAGCCGGCAAAGGAAGATCAATCAAGCAGGGCCCGAGGTCCTGACGAGGAGAGTCCCATACATAACCATGAAAAAAGTGACCCCCATGCTCCACATGTCGATCTGGCGAGAAATCGAAACAAAAAAAAAGAGGCTCCCCCGGAAGCTAGCAAGTGGGAGGGCGCCTTGAATTCGTAGCCTTGCCTCATGACCATTTCTGGTGCCATGAAGGCTGGAGAGCCGCAGACCTAAGCTCTGACAAGGAAGGGCTGCATGTGCAGAGTGCGAAGAACAGGAAGAACAAGGACACCGCTTGTCCGTTGTAGGAAAACAAACAGAGGCCAATAGGGCTCTATACCCCCGTCCCCCAACAAGTACTGTGCAAAGAAGGTAGCTTCGCCCATTGGACTATTCCTGATTGGGGGACCTCTAGAACGGACAACCCCGTTTAGAACTCTACATCAGAGGGCGTTGCTGCATCCAGCTTCTCTCCTGCAGAGGGACACATGAAGCCGAAAACAACCGTGTGAGTGCCTCGATATACAGGAAACCCCATTCAATCCTGGACGGAGATGGACGGACAAGCCGAAATCTGCCAGCTTCAGAGTCCTTCCAGAGCAGGAGGCTGTGCGAGACCGGAGTGTGATCTGCAACTGCGGTCAAAGGTATGAGCTCAGGCTACAGTCGGCCTGTCGTCCCGACCACCATACAGGAAGTTCTGCACCTCGAACGAAGCGGCCGCTTGAAATGCCGCCGACACCCTCACGAGCTCACGGCCTTGATATCTCGATGGAGAATCCTCGCCAGAAATATGCTGGCTCCGGGGCTTTGTGGAAAGTCGCCACGGATGGGGAATGCAAGAACAAAGCGGTTCCCTGCCTCCGGGCATGCATGTGGGAAAGGCCGAGCCTTACTCACACTCTCACACACACAACGCAAGCTCAAGAGAGATTCGCGCATGCGCTGCGCGGCAACAGCTGTCGATACTTTCGACGCTGTGGCTCTAGCAGAGCTTGCTTGAAGTCATGCCTCGGCACCATAGAAATCACGGAGGCTCCCAAGATCAGACGAAGCAAAACTGCTGCAGCGACACCTCCCCTAAGATTAGCACATGAGATCCACGGCCGTCCACTGCGGTGAGTACATCACACGATCGGACCTGAAAGGCCAGAAACCCGACACCCCACTCATGTTGTCTCATAAAGAAGTTACAAACACGGAAACCTGTTGCCAACCAGCAGTCTGGCCAGATTGTTAATTCGGTGGGGTGGCAAGTCCGTGTGGCTAGAAGCCGTCGATCGCAGCAGGTCAACGACAGTGAGTCTGAAAAGAAAGACCGCCGAGATCCCTCGGCCCATGCCGGTGCTGTGCAAACTTACTCGGCGTTGCTTGGCGGTGGACAAAGAAAGCTTCTCGTAGTTGGGTCGCGGCAAATACTGCGAGTCTTGCCATCTTTGTTTCGTAAGCCGTGGCCCCAGCGCGAGAAACGTGCCATCTGAACCGGTCTGAGAACATCCGCATCGATGCTCGTTTGCAGTGGTGTCAGCCTTCGCTCTAAATACGATGCTGCAAAGCTCTGTCGTCCTGTGTTATGGGATGGCACCCACGTGAGCCACGGCCACGTTTCGGGAACCGAGCACTGACACGAAGTGGCGGCTTGATGTGAACACCGTCTGCCAGGCTTTCAGCATGCCGGCCCGGTCTAGATGCACTCGGCATAGACTGACAAGCGCATTTCCGTGCAATCCTTCTACGTTCGCCAGGGATAGGCGGGGGTTGGCTTTCTGAGCCATTGGCAATGCCCTCGGGCAAACCTCCATCAAAATGAAGTAGACATTGGCTTCTTGCCGCCTCGGTTCACAACACGAAAGTCACCAACTCGGCTTTACCTAAAGGCCTGAATGCTGTAGGATGCTGCACGGTTACTAGACTCCGAGGCTGCAGCAGGTCATGAAAGGACACGATGTTGGGGTGTCGCCCTCGCCAGGTGCAAATGTGCAGTTTCGCCAGGACGGCTCAGCATGAAAGGAAAAAGACATTGCACTGGTTCCCAGCCTAACGACCTCCAGATGTTTACCTCATCTGTGATCACCCACCTGCTATGCACAGCATGACGTCTTGATCAGTTGTTACACGCCTGTGCTGTTTCCTTCCCAGGTCCCGCATGGTCCCGTGCTAACCCTCACTGCACTAGGGTGCGAGAGATAGAGGGGGAGAGACCAACAGGGGTGTCCCGCAGTTGTCCAGCATTCTTTCTCACTGCTTTGGGACTGTCCTGCATGATCCTGCCTAAAGGCCTTAATCTTTCACGTAGACCACCAGCCGAGGAAGAATACGCAGAAACTTTCAGTATAAGTCCAACTGCTTGGGAAGCTTAAAACGCCCAACAAAGGACTTCACTGCCCATCTTTTGAGGAAAGACTCAGGTGTGGCTCTTCAGAACCTGCAGCCTGAACGCATGCGTGCGGTGACACGCAGTCCATCCAAAACATCGCGCTATTCCAAAGCTTGCCAGGCGGACTCCCGGCCAAATTGCGCCGCCTGTACTTTGACAGCCAGAATCTTTTGGTTTCTCTTGTCCTGACCAGCGAACAGCAGGCACGGCCACCACATCCCAGTGCAAAACCCCGGCCGGCCTTCACCAAGTAGACCTTCCCATAGGAGCCCTGTCACGATTTCGCTATAATTTGCAGCATGAGCTCTCAGGGCAAGCCGGACCCTGAAAAGCTTAGGCCAAACCTCCGGACTTTCGAGATGTCGCAACGGGAGCTGTATGCAGCTGGTGGGTGCCCAGGAGATTACCCTTTGGCTCTCAGCGAGCATCCTCCGAATCCTGTGCTTCTGTACTCTTACTTCCAGCAGCATGCGATGCCTAGCCGGCTTAGCCTAGCTGGCGAACCCAGCAATGTAGCCCGAGCCCGCTCGACCCCATTCGACCATTGCTCACAGCTCACGATATCTCACGATCCCCTGGTCTACGATTTCGGGAAGTGAGTGCGTAGGTGTGTGGAACATACTTTTTCGTCCCGTTGTCCTAGACCTACGCTCAATTCAGCATGTCTCGTGGCGACCGATCAACGATTTGTCTGCCATCCAGCTGGCTGCCTGGCCAATCTTCTCCTGAAGAATGAACCTGCGCATACAAGTCTGAAGTTGTAGGAGATGGGCGTTTGTAAGGTCAGGCCACGGGCCTTGCATAGAAGGGAGATCTCTCCACGTTTTGAACGCTAGCACAGCTTCCCATCGACACCACCTCAAGGAATGGAAAACAAATGAGAAGCCAACGCACACTGCAGACATCCATGCACTTCCAAATATCCGTGTCCCCGGCCAAGGTCGCGACACGGGGCTGCCGGCGCAAACGGGGAGTGGGACAAAAGTGGCATCAATGCGGCATCAAGCACGATTTTTCGCGCACTGATGCCACGATCCACCTAGAAGCGGCTACACAGCACAGGCGGGTCTTCCTAGAGTCCTGGAGGCTCAGGTTGACCGATGGGGGTTGTGTAAAGCATTCAGCCATCTGTAAAACAGCTGCCAATCGAGCACAGGCATGACAGCTTACGTTCGACGGGACTCTGCTTCTCGACTCTCCTGGTCTAATTAACTTGGCTTGGGCTTGTCACATGCGGCCGTTGGAACCGCCTATCTGCTAATGTCTGTCAGTATTTGACAGCCACTGCTGATGAGCCAAGGTTGGCAAAGGCTGGTCGCTCTCAAATTGCAGGATAATACACACAAGACTGCAAACAGTCGAGCATCACTCTTGAGGAACACACACACACAGACACAGCAGTGGCAGCGTTCACGCTTGCATCCACTACTTGCCAACCGACCCCGAATGACTGAGTGTCTTCCACACTACATAGACTCTGCAGCCGATCTCCTGAACTTGGGTGACACCTTCCGAAACCTCCCACTGTCCGTCATCCTGGTGAGTCCACCAAACTTGCAAGCCTGGCCGGTTAAAATATCTGCACGTCGCTTCCAATGTTTTCCACCGCTCGTGAGAGTAGCAGCGAAGAGGGCCAGTGTCTGCTGCAAGATGGCTCGCCTTGGCCAGCATTCGTTCGAAAATTCCCGTGCCCCCCACTCTCCAGGCACGCCTCTCATGTTTGCACTGCGACTTCCCACTCTCATGACGCACATCATCAACAAACGCCGCTCCTCATCTGTTAAACCACTGACTGAGGTGACTGTGTGACTATTGCACTGCCAAGCTCCAGGCTCGGCGTGATGAGAGCGATCATGTGCAGCCTCTGCATGTCTCAGGGTGCATTGATGGCAAGTGAAGGTGCTGGCTGCCTTTAGCTGAAGCGGCACTGAGCCGTAACAGTCAGGCCAAGCCCTCGCCTGAGCCTACTGTGGCATGGAAGGTATCCTGAGGCATCTGGGGCAGAAGCGAAAACTGCTTGCAGATGCAAAGGGTCGTCTTCACCTTCATCTTGCAGATCCCCGATCCTATGACGAATGAAAGCTACGGCTGGCTCACCCACCGCCACCGGTACAGCCATTGCTCACTGAAAAGTCCGCGGTCCGATGACCCCACGCCGCCCCGCCTGCAAGTGGAAGCTGCCATCCCTGCTGGCGTCCTCGACCTTGGTTGTTTTTTGCGTCCTCTCCCACGCTTTCTAATGCTTTCAGGCATCGCCGCCGGTCAGCCACTCGCTCTACTCGGATCTGGGGGGCCATCCATGGACCAATTAGCCAATATTATCCACTCACTGTTGGCGGGTTTGCGATTCGCTTCGAGCACAAAAGGCCCTTACATGCTGAGGGCCTTCGTTTGTGCGTCCTTTCCTTGTTTCCTTCACTTTGGCAACTTGGGTGTAAATCCAGCCTTCGAAAGGCCTCGCACTGCCTGGATGCAATGGAGATTCGAAATGGGCCACCGGCACAGTCTGTCTCAATCGGCTGTTGAAGGCTGTCCGAGATGTTTATGTCGGTCGATGTGAAGGTGTGGTTGAGGTAGTCGTGCTCTTGCATGTTTTTTTTGCGTGCAGAGGAGACGAACGTTTGGATTGAAGTCGTTGGTGCTGTTTCCCCAGAGACCCAACCTTCGGGTCGCGGCGGACGACACCTTCACTTGTCTTCTTTCAACTCCCTCCTCGTGGCCTGAGAGTCAGGGTATCCGACCAGGGCCGTCGAGGGTCCGGGTAGACACCGGGGGAGAGATCATGGACGGGCCCGTGATCTCCGCCCCTCGAACAAGACTGCAGCCTTTTGAAGCAAGAGTTGACCGGACAGCGAGTCAGCGTGCTGAGACGGGGGAAAGTGTTGTGCACGTGTCCTCCGAGCTCACGTAAACATGATCATGTGTTGGAGCCTTTGCTGTTCTGGTTGCACGGGGGACTTGACCTCAGCAGTCAGCCGAACCACGAAGCTAGGTCGCCCAGCATTGCAATAGCACACCTGCGGCACCAATCCTTGTCCTGCACTCCAGTCATGTCGCAGGGCATTCTGTGACGAGGATGGACCGCCATCTCGAGATGCATAGTGAATGGAACTGAAAGCTGCCCGACGATGTCGCAAGACTGAGACCACTGCACTCGTAAGGACAACCTTCAACCCGGTAGCACAGCAGAGCAGCATGGAAATGGGAGAGGCCTCTGTTTGTTTGGTTTTCGGGTTGGGGGGCTTTCTACCGCTCGCGCTCTCCCGCTAATCGGGAAGTCTTCTGGCATAAGCTGTCTCAAGACTCGGGTGCCCGATGGGCACATTTTCAGCTAGCTTCGCATTCGATGGAGGTTGCAAGCCCATAGTTTTCAGCTGCCTCTTGCAGCTGGGCTGCGCACTATTGGCATGCAAGATGGTGAAGGCTATGGCATTGATGAGCGGTTCACGCATGCTTCCAGGATGGTGCAACTGTGCTGCGCCTGTCCACTTTAAAACAAGCAGGGATGGTTTCGACGTCGACCTAGGATGGGGTGTCCACGGCGATGCATCGCTACACTGATACTAGCAGGATCATGAACCCAAAGGTCCCCTCCTTCCTGTGCAGTCAAGTAATGACGAACGGCATGTCAGCGTCATGGAGATCCCTGTGGGGTCCTCTAGACCCATTACAGGCCGGGACAATCGTAGTGAAAACGTCTGCATGCTTTCGGCCAGTTTGGTGATGTTGGCGCCCCACATGTGTGGGACCACGTCGTGGCCCTAAGCACTCTCTCTTCCTCGCTGCACGGCCTGCTCTTACATGCTCTTGCCACTCATGCCGACCGGTAGAAGCATGCTAGGCCGCTAGGCTGTTAAGCTGCAGACTCCATTGAACCACGGCATCTTGGGCTGGTGTAGCCTTTGCAGTGACACAGGCTTCAACGGTCAAGCTAGGATCCAAGGCAGAAGATACCGGAAACATTTCATCAACGCAATTCGCGATTTCGCCTATAGGCCTGTCGAGACCTGCGCACAGACCTTACCAGCGGCCGAAACGAGTGGGGCTCGAACCAAGACATCCCATCCGACGAAAGCATGCTTTGCAAATAAGCGGCGCGACAAGCGGAGAGAAAGACTGGTTTCAGCACCGAGCCACGCACCTGCCAGGCCGACGCCCATGCCTGGATCCTGCGAGCCTCGGGACTAACCGAACCATGTGACCATGTCGCCTCCGCCTCTGTTGCGAAATGCTGAGCACCTTTTGCAGCAACGCTGTTGTTCGTTCCTGTGGTGCTGTGGAATGCTGTGGAGATCTGTGAAGAGTGAGACAGAAAGGCGGCTTCCCGAGACGGCTTTGGTTTTCGCGGCGCCCTTACAGTTACATCTATGGACAGGCGCTTGAAGCCATAAAATCTATACCAGACTTATCAGTAGCAGGACCTTCTCCCGAGACTGGCACGAACTGCGAGGTTCCTGACAATGTCTGAGTCCTGTATCCTGCGAATTTGGGTGATACACCTGGCCTGGCTGACATCCTGTGGTCAGCCATGAGGCACTCCAAGGCAAGTGCTTCTGCTCGCCTTGAAAATCCCATGAGAGGCCGTGAAGCTTCTGTGATGTGAGAGTGCCAGTGGCAATTTACTTATTGTGAAATCCGTTTGAAATGGCAGGGCTGCCTACTTTCACGAAGAGCGAAATCCTCTCACGGATTGTTCGAATCGCCCTCAGAGGCACGCAAGGCCTCTGGCTGAGCAGCACCTCGTGCAAAATGGAAGGAAGGACCGCCGTACTGCGGCATGCGTAGGCTGCTCTTGGCAGGCTGAACCCCGTACCCACTTGCAACGCCAAGCAGCCACTGTCTCTTCTCGGCTGACCACTTCTTGAATTTGCTGAGGCCATCGAGGCAATCAAACGGCAGAGACGTTGCTGCACATCCAACGTGTTCCTCGGGTTCGTCGAAGGTTGGATTCATCGGAAAATCCAACATCAGAGCATGCATGCATCATTGCAATTCAAATTCTCCAACCCGGTCACTACGTATGCTAGCGATGCGAGCAGAAATCACTGCAATTGGTGAACTGGTCAGACGGCACATTTATTCATAATCCTCTTGCATGATGAACGAGGATTCGCCGTGGACTCCCAGTCCCAGGGCACTGGAACAGAAGTTGCCATATTGGCGAGGAAGGCTTCTGTTCCACGTGCAAGCGCCAACAATGCAAGCTTCTGATCGACCTTCTTCTCCGGCCAAGTGTCTTCTTGGCAGCACCACTCGCGCTGCTGCGGGGTCCAAAGCTGGATATTTTTCGCATGGCAAGTCCAGGTCCTCGGCACCCACTTTGCCAAAAATCTGTCTGAGCGCCTCTGCTTCGGATGCCGCGGGCAAGCACGGCCCCTGTCCAAGCAAGTTGCTCGCGGCCCGTGTCTTGACCAAGGTGCCTCGAGTATGCGGCCCTGTCTTGTTTTGAGAAAAGCAGGAATGAACACACCGTGCATGTCTATGAGCTTGACAATGCTTGACAGGTTGTTTTGGGACTCTGCGTGGCTGTGTGTGTGTGTGTGCATGCANNATGCATCGGAAGTACGATTTTGGACCTTCGCAGGCCGTCTCCCGGCCGACGATTACGCTGAAATCGCAGTTGTAATGATTTTTGCAGGAAAGACGTTGTTCGAGGCAAGTGCTTTTCGAGGCCGCAAAACGACTTAGCTGTCTTCTGCAACCATTTCTCGCTTTTTTTTGGCTTGTACAATCTTGTACCTGATCCTTCCGTTTGGAAATCGTATTCGTATGAACAAACTTCACAGATCCAAAAAATTGAGAGATCCTGGAAGAGAAGTCCAAGATATAAAACTTGTTTTCGAATCTGCCACAAGCAACATTTGCAGATCGGTGGATACTCCAATGGTCAAGCACTGGCAAAGTTTGCAACACTTTGCATCTTGACAGTGGTTTCTGTATCGCTGTGGGTGTGCTCGTTCGGGGCGCCCCCCCCCCCCCTTCCGAGGATCATCGAGGCTCCCTGACCTTCGACGCGGTGCTTCCGCAACGGTCGCATTACGCACAAAGCAGCAACTCCGTCGCTTTTTTTGGGCACCCATGTTCTTCGAGATGTAGCATTGTTGGAACTTGGCCTTCGACTCCTTGACGTTTCCCTGTGGCATGAGATGCTTGTTGCCGTAACTGCAGTATATGGATGTTGCTCTTCATTATGGTTGCGGCCCGTAACTCGGAAATCGCCTTGCG
>CAJNJA010022141.1:18999-66437 GCA_905231915.1 Symbiodinium necroappetens | reverse complement strand
ATCTATCTATCTATCTATCTATTACTACGCGGGGATTTGATCTCGATGTATCGCTCACCCGACCAAGAGCTAATAGATATAGTTGATGTTGCCAGTTGGAACGTGCAGGTTCTCAGCTCACGAAGTGGAACCCAACTTCCTTTCCAAGCACAAATCCACTGCACTCCTTGCAAGGAATGCACGGGAAGCTTGACGTGTGGCTGAGCCGAGGTCAAGAGTAATAGTAAGCTTTTTTGGCTTTACTAGCTCGATGGCTAATTTCTTGAGCCACACCAGTTGCGTTTATCGAGCTTGTGAATGATGCCTTATACGACTCAGAGACTGGAGTCGTACTCTGGAACTGTTGCTCTCTCATAGCTCTTATCAAGTGTATCTTCCGAACTGCAATGCTTCGCTGTCCGCTCACTACTACTACTACTACTACTACTACTACTACTACTAGTAGCTGAACATACACGCTCAAACATGAGCAGAACACCAACCAGGCCAGTGAGACAGCAGCCCACGCAAGGCGCCAAATGAAGACCCTGCAGTTTCTTCTTCTTGCCTGAATTGCAGCGGCTTGGGAGTGATAGTGCACTGACTGACTGACAGTGCCAATAATGCCTTTCAACCTCCTGATCCTGATGAAACCCCCTCTTGGGCTGCCCTGCTTGGACCTCCGTCGTCCATTGCGCTTGAAAGGAAGGTGTCCTGCACCGACAGACTTTGGGCCGAGGTCCAAAAACTGCAGAACGATGGGCAGGGGGAGTCATTCCGTAGTGCCTGTCATGGTAATACAAACGCAACTTGGCTTGCTCGGATCACTAGTAAAAGCCAGGAGGCTATCAGTCCTTGCTCAGATTCCTGTGGACGCCCTCCCCGATGGCGGAGACCGGGCAGAACCACCTGAACACATCAACTTTTGTAGAGGATTGCTTCTTGTTGTCATGTTGCAAAAGCTGTAGCAGTTCGTTCTGTCCTTCGGGCGGTGAGCAAGCTTGATTGAGTTATTGCTGCGGCACATCGGCTACGATGATGACTTCTACCTGGTGCTCCGATTCCCCCCTAAACTGAAGGTAAGCTGGGGAACACCTGGTTTTAGGCGGTCTTACCCGCAAAACCCCCACTTACCCGCAAAAACCCACAAAATCTCTAATTACCTACTAATCACCCACACAAACCCTAATTCTCCAGCAATAAAACTAACAACCAACACGACTTATCCCAGAAGCTCCTAACACAGGCCTGCCATCGCCTGCTTCGTCCGCTCGCAGTTCCCGCAGGTATAGATATGTAAAAAATATAACCGTATACAAGTATATAGCAGTATAATACTGAACAGAATTTGATAGGTAGGTTCGATTTCTAGATCTATCTATCTATCTATCTATCTATCTCTATATATATATAGTATGTATATATATATATACATACTATATATACTATATAGGGCTTGAATAGGCTAGACCGACGGGCAGAGTGATCAAGTAGGACAGCACATGCAGGTTTCATAAAGGATTCATACAGGTCGATCTTTGTAGCTGTTTATATGGATCTTCCCGTACCTATCTGTGCCTATGTGCATACACATTTACATAACGTTGTAGATGTATATTGCCATCGTTCTTCTCCTTCTCCTTCAGCATCATCGCCATAGCAGTCATACTTGTCATCATCCTGCTCCTCGCCCCTCGTCTGCAGCTCAAGACGGCCCTCACCCTCAGTCTCAAAATCCGATCATTACCATGAGCGTCAGATACAAGTGTCCATGTACGCTACTGCAGGCCACTGCTAACGGACAACACCAGTTCCTACCTTTCTTCTCTCTAATTCTGTCAATGTCTGTCAATCGGTCGTCTTGCTGTACAGTTTACCAAAAACGAAGCCTGTCTCACCTGTCTGAGCAGCAGGCACCAATCTCCTGCTCGGACTCAGTGGGCAATCCAACCTCGAGCGTGGCTGACTGGATAAACAGCACGACAGGCTCGACGGCCCACCGTGTCAAGCTTAGAGACACTGCGTCAGCTTCTCACTATTTCGTCCAGCTGCACTCAGTATGAAGCTCTAAGCCTCTAAGCGGTGCACCTCCGTGCGCCAGCACCTTTCACGCAATGTGACCGAAGTCAGCAACTTCAAGCAGCCTGAAAGAAAACAGCAGTAATGCTTGGCACCATTTCTCCGGATTGGGATCATCGCGTCGCCCCACGAGGACACTCAGCCTTGGCTAGCCAGACACGTTCTGTAGTGATTCCTTTACAGCTTCGTCTTTTCTCGCGTTCGTCACCACTGCAAGACTCGTGCACGCATGAAACTTCGAGTGTTTGAGGCTTACGACAGGGCCCCTGCCCGGTATTTCGCGTGTCGAACTTTCGCAACTCGCGGGTCCGCGCCAATGTCTGTGGGATCTCAACCACTTCGCAGCATACCTGCATCGCTCCATGCAGGCTCTTTTCGACTCAGTCCATGGAGCGACTTGGCACTGAGTTCCCCACTTTCTTCGGCCAATGCTGTGCAGCAGCGCGCCTCGAGCTGCGCTGGCCAGTGCGATGTCAAATCAAGAACGGAGGTCGGGATCCAGACTGCAGGCAACAAAGCCGGCGATTGTCAAAGCTGAACCAGCGCTCCTGATCCACTCCTCTCTGCCGAAGGCATGCAGGTTGCTTGCGCAAAAGGCCTCCTGGCTGTAGAGCTCCTGGCCCCCTTCGCTCAGCTTTGCAGCGCCAGTGCTGTCCCGCAGCTTGCAGCGCCACCTGGCACAGCTTCCTTGTGCGGGAGATATGGAGACCATTAGGTTCCGGGGCCCAGCCTCGTAACCTCGATTCGGGGAAATGGCGGCACCAGGAGAAAGTCCTCTCCTTGCCCGTTGGGCATCACCTGAAGACTCCTCTTTGGATTTCCTAGACCCAGTTCGAACCTGCATCCTAAAACTGATGGGGAACTTGCTGGTTGCAGCCTGGATCTCATCCAGCGCAAGCTGCAAAGGACGCCCATCTTGAAACTCTGACCTGGTACGTTCTTGCATCTTTCGGTGAGCACCGCGGGCTTCTGCTGCTCTCACACGTCTGGCCTTATGCGGGTCTGGGAGAAGTGGATCTCAAAGGGTGACAAGGTGAGAGTCTCGAGCCCCTTCGCCTGCAGGACTGACTGCGCGAGGAAATGAACTCCGCTGGACCGGGCCATTATGATAAGTATCCTACTATTTAGGGTACCTTATTTTGGGTCCTGATAAGAAGGATCCTACACTTTTTGGGGTAAATGTTTCCATCTCTTGCAAGACTCCTGTCTTGGCAGACTCTTGTCTGGACTAAAGGCCAGGAGGTGGGTATACTATATACGTCTCTAAGTTGGGGTCCTTTTTTAGTACGGCACCCTTATATAAAAATAAAGAGGGACCCCAAATTAGAGAAGTATACCCTAAACCCTAAACCCTAAAACCCTAAACCCTTATATAAAAAGGGACCCCAATACTTAGAGAAGTATACCCCGGGCCAAGAGAGGTGAAGAGGCCGAGCCTCCATGGCCGAGGCGCCTGCCAAGGGAGGCCAAGGGAGGTAGGAAAGGAGGTCAGCCGGGGAAGGGACTCTATAGCTTAAGGGTATAAGGTTTAGGGTTTAGGGTTTTAGGGTTTAGGGTTTATAAGGTTTTAAGGTTATAGGGCTGAAGTGGCTCAGAGTCGACATGCTCTTTATCACTGCGGTTAAGTATTCTATCGCTGGCGCCATTTGCCTTGCCAGAAATGACTCTTCCTCGTTGCTATGCTGGTGACGGATTATGAATATCATCGTGGCCGAGAGGTTCCTAGTGAGGTGCTGACGGTGAATCTCTTCGTCTTCTTCAGGATCTCTTCTCTCTCCGCATGGACAAGCACCTTCGCGGGCATGCCGCTGCGCTGCCGCAGGACCGGGACATGCACAGAAAGCCTCTCTCAGTGCACCTTGTCTCTGGGGCTTAAGGGGTTTTGGCTGGGGTCCCCTCGGGCTAGGAGCGTGATGGGTTCGGGATTCATGGGTGGCTGACTGCGCCAACTGCACATGATGCTAAATCTGGGTTGCTTCTCGCCAGTGGCCCTGTAGCCGCTTCTTCAGAGTCACGCGGCTGCAGATCCATCTCATGCTAAGAACGTGAAGAGTCGATCAGATCAACTCAATCCAGCTCGTAAGATATGAACATACTGAACATAGACATTGTCATAATCGTCTGCATCTCCTGGACACCCTGTGTGCCTATGCTCGTGTGATCTCGCATGTCTGAAAACATACACTATTTGAGTATCCCCCCCTGTGCAAGTGACTACACGAAGGGTGCGGCAACAGGTTTCAAGAGCAGAACACTTTCAGACTCGCAGGCAGCATCCACCAGGCTCTATGCGCACAAACCACTTTGTGGTCTGCCTGTTGTTCTGGTATATGTCTGCGATCCTGCCAATGACGGCTAAAGCAAAACAAACGCTGCCAGAACTGCAGCCCTCTCAGCAGCAGCCTGGCTTCCAGTTTCTGCTTTCTATGCTTTGGCATCTTACTGCCAGCATCAGTCAGCTCTCTCCTACTGGTAAACCGTCTCCGCTCGACGGATCGCGGCGCTGATGCAACAAAGTGACTCTTTCTCATCGTGCCCTAGGAGCCGAGAGCGAAGACGTGGGCAGCCAGGGCCCCGCCGACAGAGCCCAGCGCCAGGCCTTATAGCGACGTTTGAGAGGCTTCCTGAGTTCCGAACCCTTCCTGTTTCAGCTGCGTCGCAAATCGTAATTCAAACAGATTCTTGAGTGAATCCAGCCTTCGCACATTTGCTTTTCTGCCTTGCTGTTTACCCTGGTGCGGCTCTTGGCCGGTCGCAAGAGCTGAAGAAGAAATTCTTCGGGGTCTGAGTCCTCGGCCGCTATTCACGAAGCAAGCCTCGCAAAGGATCGACTCCAAAGTGTGCCCTTTCGCTGCTTCAATCCAAAATGTGCGTACCGCGTAAAGTCTCCGGAAACAGAGGCCATCGCAGAAATACGTCCGCACGTCTTCCGCTGCTCGGCACTCAGAGTCGGAATCTCATTGATGACAATGAGGCATAATGAGGCCTAGGCGAGCACTGCTCGCACCATGCTAGTCGCAACACAAAAGAGAAAGAATGAGAAAGATTCTGTGTTGCCCGGTTCTCGCGTGCTCTGAGCGTCACACACAGTACCCGTTTAAAAATCCAAAGGTGGCCACCACGGCCATCGCAAGCAGGTCGCTGGACGAATCCTTAGCAAAGCTCCCGCAACAACTTTCTGCTGCTGTGGTACGTTTTGACATCGCCCTACGCTTTACTCAGTCAGCGCATGACTTTACCTTTGCCACGGCTACCATGATTTTCTCATGACACTTGCTGCTATTGTCATAGCTCGCATGGCTATGTACCGAAAGCATTCTCATTGATCATTATGATCCGGGCCATTCCCTTTAAGATGACTAAGACGTGGACCGAGACCGCGCAAAAGATCATCAGCGGGAGAAGGGCCGACCGCACGACCACAGTCCACTGCGAGGAGGCACTTTTCTGTCGGGTTCAAGGTCTACGTAGGACTTGTAAGAGTCAGGATCAGGTGTAGGTTTCGTTTGCAGCTGCAGACACGTCCACCTGGATGTTCCCATGGTGAAGGCCGCATCGGATGTGCGTCACAAACCGCGCGGAAATGTCAAAGAGCGTGAAGACCTTGACATGGTCCACAGAGCCCCTGGCGGCCCGGGCTGAGATGAGACTCCTGAGGCCGGAAACCGTTAGAAGGATGGTCTGAAACCAATGTCCTGGTTGTAGCCAGAGCATTTGCCTGCATCCGGTGTGTCTCCTGGTTGCAGACGCGTTCACAGCGTTGGCCTGCAAGGGATCGCGGTGATGAGGCCGGGATAGCAGAAGGTCGTCAATGTGAAGTTTGCAATGATGGCCTGGGTTCTTCTGATGCAAGAAACAAAAGAGCTGCTTCTCATGTCTCCCCAGGTCCCTCACCAGCTGGTTTCGCCAGACCAGCTGTATCACAGTTTTGAAACTGCTGCCGGCCTACAGAGCTCACAGAGGGCAACATATCCAGCAATAACAAAAACTCTCATCACCTGCACGGCTGCCTTACAGTTCAGCTCGAGCTCTGCTGGAGAGTCCTCGAGAGCTTCCCCCACTTGCCTTCAACGCTGCGATCCTTGCGAAAACAAAAACCCCCGCAGCTCTCCTCAGAGTCTCGACAACCTCCCGGGCTGAATCCTTGCAACATGCAAGAAGCCGCCACTGCCCGGAAACAGGGGCGGATCAAGGGGGCCGCGCCGCAGGCTAAGGGCAGCGGGGACTCGATGCTGGTTGCATTGTCCAGAAGCTTCTCATCCAGCTGGCCCTTGGGTCTCACTGAAACCCGCACTATAAAAAGCCACATGCAAGCTCGTGTATGTAGGCGGAAGGCACTTGCTGCACGCACGTGCCGCGACACGGGCAAGGACATGAGTAACCTGCAAGACACTAGAACACTACACATACCAGGCAGTGGCATATTGATGTAGGCAAAGATGTCTTCTGTCTTTAGGAATTTAAAGAGCTTGCATTGGCTTGCATGGTTTGTGCCGCCAGGGCAGGCCTGTATGATGCTAAGCAGACGATGACAGTCGCCAGTGCGATGGAGAAGTAAGCGCCTCAGGGTCACAGGTTACCCAGGCGGGTGCATCTCTGACGTGCAGGATGCTGTCCTGAAGATCCATACATTAGAGCATATTGTATTATATTCAACTGTATCATATTAGGAGATTATATATTACATTATATCGTATTATGTTTTACGATACTATGCTACCATGATTTGTTGCGTCGTTATTGCCAAACACCGGCAGTCTTGGCAAGTGCACTCCCTGAAGACTTGGCTCACGGCAGGTGGCATCTTGGATGTCATGCGACATCAGAAGCTTTGTTGCATCCCGGTAGACCACAGAGACGAGGGTACCAAAGCCGATGCCTGCGCTTGCAAGCCCGCAAACCGTCATTCTTCGGGGACAGGGTCACATGGCCTATCTGCAACCACTGCTGCATTGTCGATGCATACCTGAGCAAGCGCAAACCAAAACCCATACAAGGCACTGCGACGGCATCTCAGGTTCCTGCTGCGAGCACAGGGACAGCAAAGCAGAGTCCAAGTAGCCAGTAGCGACAGAGCCTTGAAGCAGATGCATTACAAATGGAGCTCACATCTGCTCCCGAGGAACCGGCACACAAGCACCAAGCCCAGCAACAGTTGGTAAAGCCTGGCACTCCGCAAGAACCCACTAATGAAGCATAATGAAGCTTTTCTGGTTGCAGGAGTGCTCTTCTAAGCGAGTCCCGCAGACACGGCCGGCGGGAGCAGCAGCCACCTGAAGACATTGGCGCAAAAAACAGTTGAGACCTCTGTGACATGAGATCAGCAGAGGCCTGAAGCTGAGGATTGCAGCCAGGCAGAAGAACTGGCCGAGAAAGCCGCCCACGATGCGGCGTCTTAACCTGAGGCACGGCTGAGCAGATCTAGGGCCTAGGGATGCAACATGCAAAGGCATGGTACGGCTGTACTCACACCCATGTGTTCCAAGGAGGCAGAGGGGCTCAGGGCTGCAGCCATGCCAGGGCGCCGGCGAGAAAGTTTCTGTCAACGAAAGAAGTGCCACAGTGCCAACGGAACCAATCTGTGCAAAGAGTTCAGGGTTCTGGTGACGAGGCCAAGGAATGGAGCATTTTCACGAGTCCTGGTAGACGACTGTCACAACAAACTCGATGTTCTTGTCTGGGAACAAGACCTGGCCCAGATAGAGCAGAACTTAGGGAGGTCTGTCTCAAAAGCGATGCAAGCTTCTTACTTCCCGCAATACTTTTAGGATAGTCCAGGCGGCGCCTTCCAATAGTCAAACGCAGCCCAAATCGCTGAGATGGGAAACAAATATCCGATGCCAATCGCCAGCATGCAAATTTTCCTGGGTGGAAGACCCACATACATGACTCCTCTTTGTAGTATTAAGAGCAGCAACACAGTGTAGGCCAGTGTAGGCCTCCGAAATCCACAGCACTCTTAAGTGCCCGGCGCCGTGCCCTCCCCATGGTGGTCCTCAAGATTGGCAGCCATGGGCTCCGAGTGCCGGGAAGGTCAAGAAGAGAGGCGGCCTCTTGCTTCCTAGGCCTAATATCATGTAATATAATATGATACAAGTGATACAATATGATATAATATGATATAATATGATATAATATGATACCATATGATATAATATGATATAATATGATATAATATGATACAATATGATGTAATGATATAATATATTATATAATATAATTTAATTTAATCTTGCTAGACATCAAAAAACCACTACTGTCGTTCTGTGATATCCGGCAGGACGCATGGCTCTGCCATGATCACTGCACGATCTTCTAACTGACATGCTCCGGCTCCTATAGACACCGCGTCAAGATTCAATAACATACAATAACGTCCAGGTTCTTTCAATGTGTGCGTGACCACTGATCATGGTTACAGCTTGCAAATAGTCTACATCCCCTGTAGCGCAGCTGCAGCCATTCGCAACTTCTGCACTTGCCCGAGGCAAGGTGGAGTGCACCCGCTGCAGTCAACAACTCAATGCTGGCTGTTACAAGCAGAGACTCAAGCCACTTCATTTTTGCCAGCGGCTTCCTGCAGAATTCTTCTGTGAAGCCAGCAAGCTACATATCTACCCCATCGTGCTGGCGGCCAGTGGATTTCCAGTTTTGCATCACAAACTAGCCATCACTAGCAGACCTACGGCCGACGTCCTACTTTGGCAATTGCAAAGCCACTGTCCGGCTTCATTAATCAATCTCAGCACATGAGTCTGGCACGGCCTGGTCAGCTTTTACCAGAATTTCGCTTTTGGGACTCCTTATGCTGCAAGCAAATGCTCCAGCCTCAAGCTTTTTTGAAGAGCTCTGCCTCTAAGTCATCCAGCCTCTCGTGCCAAGTGCTGCTTGCCACAGTGAACCTCCCTAGTACATCCGAGTACTGCATGAGACATGGAACCGGTAGGCTAACAGTAGCATCTATAGATCTCAGGAGCTCGCCCATCCATGAACAGGTCAAAATCCTGCGAATCAAGCGAAAACAGTCGATTGAACTTCCTGAGTCTAACGACGCTAACGACCTTCCTTCCGCCAAACAGTGTGCGGACACAAGTGCAATACGCAAGCGACCATTGCAGGTAACACCAGCACGACACGGAACGAAAGCTCGCTCGAGCTTCACGTGATTCCATCATACGCAAGCCCTGCAAGTTTCTCAAAATCAGAACAACTTCATTGCTGCGTCCAGAGATGCCGCGGTTTCCGAGTCCTTGTGGTACTGAACCATGTGCGACAGCCAGACCTTTTTGCTGGTGTCTCAGACAAGATGACTGTCCTGTCTTCAAATTCTCCCACAGTGGCCTTACACTGTTTCTTGGGCACTCAGAGCCGGACCAGGAGAATTCGAAGCTCGTTACTGAGCTGTTCGAGCGTCGGAGTGTCAATAAGGTTAACCTTTGTCGGCATTGACTACACATGAAAGAGCTGATTCAGAGCCGCAATTGTGGAATATAGCAGCAGCAGCAGCAGCAGCGGCAACAGCAGTCGTATAAAGCAGCAGCAGCAGCAGCAGCAGCAGCAGCGTAGTCGTCGTTGGCATTGTTGGCATTGTCAGTGTGAGTGGAAGTAGCAGTGGTAGCAGGACGTGTAGGTAGTGGTGGTGGTGGTGATGGTGGTGGTGGTGGTGGTGGGGATGCTGGTGGCAGTGGTGGTAGTAGTAGTCGTCGTCGTCGCCGTCGTCGTAGTAGCAGTAGCAGTAGCAGTAGCAGTAGCAGTAGCAGTAGCAGTAGCAGTAGCAGTAGTGTTGTAGCAGTAGTAGTAGTAGTAGTAGTAGTAGTAGTGGTAGTAGTAGTAGTAGTAGTAGTGGTGGTGGTGGTGGTAGCAGCAGCAGCAGCAGCAGGAGTAGGAGGAGTAGCAGTAGTAGCAGTAGTAGCAGTAGCAGTAGGAGTAGAACTAGCAGTAGAAGTAGTAGGAGGAGGAGGAGGCGGAGTAGGAGGAGTAGTAGTAGCAGTAGTGGTAGGAGCATGAACAGGTATAGGCATGGTAGTAGACTGAAGTAACCTGTCATGCACAATGACAAATACCAACTGGCAACAAGCATGCAGAAGTCTTCTACATATATGGAAATACACGATTCAGTCAGTCGCAACACACATTCCTATCTTTGTCCAGTATGTCGCTGCCGCCATGCTCCTGGCGGCAGAAAGAAACGCGAGGTGTTCAGACTGCTTGGACCGGGGCTGTTTTGCACAGGGGCCGTCTCGCGCTCGTCGACCTTACTTGGACATCTTAGGATCGGGATGTTGGGCAACGGTACAGTGAAAAGTCACGTTGAGCATCCGGCACCACGCTTGAATCCTGCAGGACCTGCCAGCAGCTGAACAGCGGAGAAAGGCACTGCAGGCGTGGCACGGACCTGACCAGAGTCTTCGAAAACAGAAGACCCTAGTAGCCTAGCACTCGAGTCCTGTGAGTGAGTAATTCTCCCACAATCCCGACTCTTCAGAAATGAAAGGGGGCTCTGTCTGAGCAAGGTGCGATTCGTGTCTGACAGCTTCAAGCATGAGACACCTCCTTGATGGCTTGCTGCTCTGTGCATGCATCGCCAATGGAGAGGACCTCAAAAACCGGGAAATTATGATCCTATTTTTGCGCTCCAAGGAAGCGTGGTAAAAGCTGCAGGCATGGCACGTTCTGCCGCCACTTCTGATGTCGGCCATAGAACTTCTCCAGACAGGCCACCATGTCGATGCGCTTGGCCTCAACGTAGGGGTCCCGGTCCGGAACCTTGCGATCATAAAGTATATAGGGCTTATAGGTTTTAGGGGTTTAGGGGTTTATAGGGTTTAGGGGTTCATAGGGTTTAGGGGTTTATGGGTTTGGGGGTTTAGGACACCGCACTGCAGCCACAGCTTTCCAAGGTCCGTGCGGCTCTGTACACTGTGATCCGCAGATTCTGCATCTTGCGGCACTCTGCCGTGAGGTGCTGGCTAGAGCCGTTCACCTCACAGCCGCGCTTTGCCAAAAATCTCGCCGCCCTGCCCCCCCCCCGCTTCCCCACTCACCGTCTTCGCCTCGGAGAAGCGATCTCCAGGATGCACCTCCTGGTCCGGATGCTCCTGGTTCCACTTGTCCATCAAGCCGCCCTCCTTGCGACGAGCGCCAGCAAGCGAGCCCTTCAGCTCAGCCCATGCTCGCCTCGATGCGCGCCACGGCCAAGGAGCCGTCGAACTCTGGGATTATGTCTACGCCTCAGTGCACATTTACCAGTGGACTCCTGCTCAAAAACTGGGATCTTGACGTTGATGTATTTTCTGCCTTGTTTATGACAAGTACTAAAACCCAGCACCCTTCGTAGGCTTGGCAGCCAAATGCCCACAAGGCTCTCAGTAGTTTTACTAGCGTTTCGGGGTACAGGCTACTATGCTTTATATCAAATGTACTGTAGCTATGTTATGCCGGTTATGGTGGTTGTTGCTGCTACTATTCACCAATGACAACACATAATCCTCAACACTACATACAACAACAAGGCTCAAACGGTAAGGGTTCCACCGATGCGACCACCGGAAGAACGATCCAGGTGGACATCCCATTTTTCCACCTTTCGAGCATAGCCATGGGCTGAGCGATTGAATGCCATGCCGATGGCCTTGCCCAATCTGCCAAAGGCTACGAACGACCTGCCTTGTAGGTGACGGCTATGTTTGGCAAATGCCGGCGGGCATAGTAGATCGGCCTTGGTGGGTACGGGAACACTGTGGGCACTGCAAAAAGGCGGGCTCTTCTCACAAGGCTCCCACACGTCCAACTCACGGAGCAAGCTCTCCAAGTCCAGTCCCGGCAAGTACCGAGCCTCGCATCACTGGGGCAAGTTGCTTACCTACATGGATCTACATACGAATAGGTTCCTCACCTCGACGATCTACTAATACTGTACGAGCAAGCAACATCTACTAGCATGGCACTAACACACGCACAGAAACTTGCGTATGTTGACATTGTGCAATTCAAGACATGTTCTTCACCTCCTACT
Organism: Symbiodinium necroappetens; assembly: GCA_905231915.1. Taxonomy (NCBI): domain Eukaryota; class Dinophyceae; order Suessiales; family Symbiodiniaceae; genus Symbiodinium; species Symbiodinium necroappetens. Next base: position 54,364 of record CAJNJA010022141.1, on the reverse strand, counting down.
CCTTCCTTCTTCGCTGATCTACGTAGAAGTACTGAGCTCCTCAGCTGAGGCCAAGGCCGAGGAAGCCTCGACCCAGGGGCTCAATGAGTTGGACACCTCACCCAGGGGCTCCAAACGGTTTACATGGGTTTTTAGGGTTGTTTAGGGGTTAGGGTTTAGAATTTAGGGGTTTAGGGTTGGGGTTCATGGGGGTCTGGTTTACACAGGGTCTTTAGGGCTTATTCGGCGTAGCAAGTAGGGACTCAGACTCACCTGATGAGGCTCTTGATACGCAGTCGGCCAGGGGAAGAGGATGTCATGGTACCGGTATAAGTTTCACTGGCGGCAAAGGAAGCCCAACGAGTTCAACGAATAAGAAACCAACTGATTGCACCTATCCAGATCTAGCATGAACAAGTACCTCCCCACTGACATCGCGGGCCGATATTTTGTCGGTCAGCGAGTGGACAGAATCAGAAGCATGCAAATGTCAACAATGCTGGATCTTCTTCGAAGTCAATTCCCTACTGGGAGCCTGAACCAGCGGAATAACAGGGGGAATGCTACGTTCGAGCCCTCATAGATGTGACATGACGTGGACCAAGCAGCCAGACCTTCCCTCAGCTAACTCCTGAAAAGAATGGAAGAGTTATATGATGCCCAGGCCATGTGGTCCGACTATGAGCTAAACGTGAGACCGGCCGGGGCCGCTGCAATCGCTACTCGTGCAACTCGCCGTGCCGTCCGCAGCAGAAACCCAACGAGATGGGCATGAGCTGCGAGTGCAGCCTGCCATCAAGTTCATTGCATCTCATGCCAGCGCACAGAATGATATCTACCAAGATTTCAGTGACGGATAATTAAAGACAGTTAGGCAACCCAAGTGCCGTTCTGAATAGTGATGAGATGCTTTGCGTCCGTTGCCAGCAGCTGCCTGCGGCCTTCCCTACTGGCAATGACACGGCGCAGAGAACCAAGTCAAGTGTTAGTCGTGTGTGGATTGATCGGTTGATCCAACAGCGCTCCTGGTCCCTGATTGCCAGACAGGTTGGTCAGATCGGTGTACTTAGGACTGATCCATTGCTTGTAACACTGCCAACACACGCTTCTGCTACGTCTTGCCTGGTGCGGCGAGGATTCTGGAAGTACTCCAGCACGATCTGGCCAAGATGGTGCGGGACGACTCATGAAGATTCCTACTCGGCGCAATTCTGCCTTCCTCCGCCAGGCTAGGAATCACAGTGCTCAAGATGTACCTGGCTGTGCAGAGCCATCGGGGAGCGTTACAGGTGTGCGTTCAGCCAATCAGACCTGAAAACACAAAGTTGTCAGCAGCACGTCGTGGGCAGCAAGGTGTCATCCCAATCGAAGATTATGACGGCATTCTCGGGATCCTGGAAGCCCGGATCTGCCACTCCTGGCACAGAGCCGTTGATTGAAAAGAGTTCGGCGGTATAATACAGTACGTATTGCTATGGCTGTTTAGGCACAACAAGGCGATAGTGTTGTTGATTTTTAAAACTCTCTTTCATCCCATGTGCAAAGTGATCTCCACTCTTCGCACATGCCAGTATGCGCAGGCGTTAGGTTGACAAATCATGCTGCAAACACGGTACGTCTGTGCTGGATGCGGGGCTTATGCTTCAGAATATAACTATATTATCGCTGCGCTGTAATAGGTCACTGACTCCAATGCAGATGTTGGCGGGGCGATTAGTGGAAACAACTCCAAGCACCGATTTTTTCCTGGGTGCGCCGAACCCTTTGACATCTGGCGTCGCTTAGACGCACCTCCCATTGAAGATGTAGATGTACTTCTCCCCGCTCTGCAAGTAGAGATGGTTGTACTCAAACACGTCCATATCCCAGAAGTAATGATCAGCAACAAATGTAGAGTACCGGGATTCGAAAACAGGCAAGCGCGCGTTGGCCTTCTCTGAAATGCACTTGGCCAGTCTCTTGTTGTACTTGTCCACATTTTTCTGCAAGGAGCACTCTTTGACAATCAGTTGCGTACTTTCTTTGTGCTCGGCGCGAGTCCAGCCAAAGGACTGGATCACCTTCGGCAACTTTGTCTCCATCGCCGATGAGAATGAACTGTTCTCGCTGTCCAACGCAGCTGTCACATCACCGAAATCTTGCTGGATGTGGGACTTGTTCATGTCCTCTCGCAGGGCTGAGCAAGCGGAGAACAAAATCATCGCAGAGCACGCGCCACGGAAACTGGAGCACGGCATGCTGGCACGTGATTTGGCAAAAAACTTGACAATCGTCAAGGACGCTGAGACGCTTGAGCTTGTGAAGTGGAGTGGAATGCGGCGCACATGCAAACACATGGCAATGAATGCAAATACGTAGACCTGCTAGCAAAGCGTTAAGTTAACACGTGCAACAGTCACGCCAGATTGAGGTCAAGGCCTAAGTCGTTGCCCAAGAAGTCTTGGATGAGCGCCATCTCAGCATGTGGCAGATGGAAGATAAGTCACGTCATGTAATGTCTTGTCAAGTCACTGGCCAGCTTACTGTCCACTCGCATGCCAATTTGCAGAGTCCGCCGGCCCGCCCGTGTCAGCTTGCTAGGATTCCGGCCAACTTCCTGGTCAAAGATCTCAAGTCGCCACAGGCCTTTGCAAAGTAGAGGTAGGTTTTTTGTGAGCAACATGCAGGATTTGCATTTGCGGAGTCATCGTCGGATATCGTGAAAGCACAGACGAGGCAGACTGAGGCACCTGGAAACATGACGCCGGCGGACTGGGCGAAGGCTTGCCTTTCAGCGCGTCCTTGCGCTCAAAGACGTGCACTCAACGCAGGAGGCTCCTTTTAGCAGTCCTCGGGGGAATCGTTCATGGCTTCCAGTGCCAAGCTGTTGCCTTGCAGGTCTGGAGACGACCTCAGCCGGGCAAGCGGCGAACCCTCGAAGTCTGAAGATCTCAAGTTAGGAAGCTCTGAGTGAGAGTGACCCCATCTTCCCCCGGGCCAGTAAGCACTGGAATAAGGAGTCTCTGTCGCATCTACACGAGCTGTAGCTAAGAGTCCTTCTCCAAGGCCGCGGCATTGCTGTGCGGACGGGCATACCAGAATGCAAAGAGATGTCACACCGAGTGGCCTTAAGACAATGATTCAGTAGTAGCTGGGCGGCAGAAGCTGAGACCGAACCAGCAGTGTTTCCTCCCCTGCTCCCCACTCTCCACATCCATCTCATGGGGCAAACACAAGGCCAGGAAGCGTTAACAATCGCTCCACGCCCCGCCCCGGCAGCAAAAGACATGGCGGACTCGGGCGAGGGCAAAATGATGAACCTGCAACCAGTCCGGTGGGTTCGAGGCCATTTAACGGAATTTAACGTTTCAATGCTCAGAGTCGGAGTTAGCATCTCAGGGCCCAGGGCTGTGGGCAACTTGGCCTAGGACTGGAAGGGACGCCCCACACAACCAAACCACTGCGCTGTGCTCCAAACACGTGAGACCCCAGTCGTCATGTTGCGTGGCCTTCTCCAGCGCGGTGTCCCGTCGTCCCTGCTCTTCTGGGCTACGCTTCTCCTTCCTGGCATCCCGACGAGCAGTGAAGAACGAGACCCTACTGTGCGGAAGCTCGAGAGTTTGCGGGCTGGCCAAGCGACGTTTACAGCTACCTCCTGTTGGCAGGAAGTGGTCAAGGGATTGGCTAAAATCACAACACCCAGAAAAGCTGCACAGTCAGAACGGAAGCCTCAATCATGCCGGCAGCGCCTCACAAGTCGTGGAGCACCCACTCGGTCCTCGAACCAACCTTAGCAGCCGCTGCAAAGCACCCACGACTTGACCGTCTTGCACTTCTCCCTGCGAGGTGCCACGTGTCTGGAGTCTGGAGATGAATGCGCTTGAACAACACATTGCTCGACTCAGCCAAAGACTGCGGAAGCCCATGGATTCGCTCCCCACGCCTTCGTCTTCACCTTGCTAGAATGTGCCCTGTGCTCACCCCCGTCTAGTCAGTCTTGTCTCTAGAATCCTTGCAGAAGCTGCTTCGAGCTGGGCCGGCGGCAAGGCCTGGCATGGCCCGTGGCGATGGAAAGTACGCCGGCTTGACCTCAAATAGTTCCCTCAGCATAGTATGTAACTGCGCACCCAGCTGCGCAGCCACATCCAAGGCAGCACCCACTCCGTCGGGGGAGACACGGGTGCTGCTCAGGCATGGAGAGTCGGCCAGTTTTGCATCATCCCATCTCAAGATGCTGCACTGAGCATGTGGCTGTCGACTTCTGCATCCTGCACGGAATGAATATCCGAAAACCTGGGAGCAATCGGAGCCAAACCGAAGAGCTGTTGCGCAAATGGCTTTCGCCAAGTCACGCTGGGCAGGACTGCTGATTGGCGCGGGTTCGCGACCTGAGCTGCATGGAAGCAGATCCGCGACAACCTCCATTTCAGCATTTACAGCGGCTTGGCATCCCACAACTCAGACGTGGTGGAGGCAGTCGCCATGCCGGACCATTCCTCTATGCCTTCCTTCCAAACGATTAGAATGATACGAAGTGGAGGCTTCTGGCAGTCTCGGCCAACTCCCTCATGCCCTTGTGCATTCAGTCACCTCCATGTCTGGTGTCCAGACTACGGTCTCTAACTTCATTCAAGAGCACCAAGTAGCCCAAGTATCTGTAGCATTAGAGATATCAGTGAGTCTACACACCACCTAATCGTGTCAGCCTGGATATCCGCAAGCCACGCTCTATGCTGCAAGCCAGCACGTGCCAGTGCTCTCAGACTGTTTACCGTTTCACCCCCCACCCCCTCCCACAAAGCACAAGACACACGAAGTGCGCTCCGTCTCATACATGGCCATAGCCCTTTTCTCATGCAGACCCAGATCCTGGCCCTTGTGTCACCCTTGTGTTACATGACGGGCAAATAATTGTATGGAGGGAGCCGCTTCAACAAACTGCGATTGGAGCTAACATATGCTAACATCATCTAACCACAAGCAGAACTTGCTGTGGCTCCCCTCTGTGAGGACATCAACTACTTCGTTCTGTGCCTCTTGTGGGCCTCATAACTACGTGCTGCGAAACGTGAGCAAGCAAGGCCGTTTGGTAATCCTGACTATTCTCACTTTGCGTGCTGTGGCCTCCGGTTGCTCAAGAGGATCTGCTCACGGCATCAGGCACAAGGTGCATGTCCGCCGGTAGTAAAGCTTGAATTACGCCACCGAGATACGTCGCCCAACTGCAAGACTGGCAGAGTGCTCGGGTGGCTGGCAGGCGAGAGATCAGCAGTGTGGGAGATGTGGAATACTCCGTTCTGACTATTTCACTTCTGCAGTCCCCTATAGTCCCCTTCTCCGCTGAGCCCTGCCCACTTCTGAAGCTAAGCTGACTAGCCGCTTATGGAAGATGTGCGGTCCTGGGAATCGCAACCCTTTCTCGTGCTGTGCGAGAGGAACCGCTGGGACACAAAAACAAATTACCTTGGGGCGAGGCAGGAACACGACGATAAAGTATTAGTATGCTTTAGTTTTCTATCGTGATTTCCTGCCTCGACCCTTTCTGCTCAGCCTCCTCCTGGTCTGCATGCGCTGAGGCGCTCATCCGAGAATGTGCTCACACAGTCCTTCCAGCGAAGAGCTTGTGTGTTTCTTTGCTTTGGCTCACCACATCTCCTTCATGTGCAGTATCTTCAGTTCTCAGGTCTTGCGTCTTTTGCATGCTCTTCCATGTCGAATGACATGTAATTTGACATGTTGATATGTGTTGCTCGGTGTTCGATGTAAACTCGAAACAACGGCCTGCTACAGTCCGTGTCACGGTACACTATCTCCGCGGCACCGACGTCGGCAGAACAGCTAACCCTAGACTTTTCCATCGACTCAACTTCCCCACCCCCTTGGTCCTCGGTTGCCCAGGAGAAGACGCTGTTGGTTCCATGGACCGCCGTGGCCCGTCCAGAGCCCAGAGCCTTCTCCTGAAGCGGTGGCCTCATGGAGGATTCGTCCCTGGAACAAGGGGTGAACTGCAGCACCTCCTCCAAGTCGCCTTGGCCTGCAAGTCGCAGCCTTAGCAAGATCTCTCCATCCTCGCGGACCAATTGCTGGAGCTGCGTCTCCCGCAAGGCCTCCACGCAGTCGTCCCAGATCACATCCGCCGCTTGAAGCTCCGTCACAGCTAAGATTGGACCGCATTCCAACACCCATCTCGTCGCACGGACCAAGACATCGACTGTGTCCTTTCAGGGAGATTCGGGGCCGGGGTGAGGAGTTACATCAGCGACCAGGAAAGACGAGCATAGAGGGCAAAGGTATATAGTCCTCGCTCGCGAAGCGAAGCGTTCGTTTGTGCTCCTCGTCATCCTCTGGACTGGACGTCTTCACACGGAGCTTCAATACCACTGGTTTTTGACAAGCCTCAAATCTCAAGGAGCACGCCACCTTTGGCGATTCGAGATCCTCCGCAACGATCTCGCACTGCTCGTCCAAGGGGTCCGTCGGATCTATGTGCGTGCCATCAACATCAATCAGTTCTCCGACCCCGGTCTTGTGCAGCAGCACAAGAAGCTGTTGACGCAAGGCTTCGATGCTGCTGTTTCGCGTCACCCAGAAGGACTGCCTGAACTGATCCGGCCCGTCATCGCTCATATTGATCACTGCACAAGAACTACGCGGAGCGAGTCTTAGCTTGATGTGCTCTCCTGCGCCCTGAAGTCCCTGAGTCTGGCTCTCCATGAGAAAAGGCTCGGAGTCTAGCAGGTCCAGGATCGGCACGCTTCCTGCAGCCTCCTGGTCAACAAATTGACAGCACGCTCCATGGCTGTCCCAAAGAAGAACCACAGAGGGCGACAACAATCTCGACAGTAGCTTTGCCCGTGCATCCGATGCAAGGGCAAAGTCCTCAGCACCATCACCTCTCATCAACTCCACAAGCTCAGCCATAACGTGTCCCAACTTTGCTTGCGAAGCCAGGCGCAGATTGAGGGCTCGACGGGCTCCAAGCTCGGCATGAAATGCAACTTGAACTCTTTGCTCGACAGTGAGATGGAGCTGCCCAATCCGTCTTCCGTAGGTGAACAGCGGGGTGTCCTGCGGAAGGATGATGAAGCTCCCGTCGGCCAGGGCTTGCCCGAAGGCGGAGAACATCTTCAAGACGGCATGCCCCGTCAGCTGCTCCTCCACAAGCAATCTTTCCAAGAAGCTTCCATCCATGCTTCGGACGGTCGCCTGCACCAGAACCTGCATGATGTACGGAACCGCAGGAATGATGTCCGATTGCAAGTGGGATGAAACGTAATTCTGGATTTACCTATTTACTTTGTGAAATCTTGTGAGCATATCTTGCCTCGGCCGCAATCTGGTCTGTCCCGAGCTGCATCTGAAGGAGCTTCTCCCAGCTGTCAACCTTATGCACCTCTCCCTCTGTGCGGATCACCAAGGCTAACTCTTCAGGACAACCAGGAAGTTCGAGTTGCGGGAGATGCATCAGCTGCTGCAACACTCCCTGGATTCCTCGGCTGCGCATGCAGGCCAAGTGCACCGGCGGCTTGTCGTACACCTTCAACTTCAACTGGTAGAGGTCCGAACGTGGCTCAAGGGTAAGCTGCAAGGCCATTGACTCCACTGTCAAGGGCTCAGTGCCTTCAATCAAGCCTGCAGAGCTCCACATGACCACCTCACCGGCAGGATCGCCACCGTTGTTCGCACCCCGTGCAATCCTCGGATCATCCCGGAAGGACATGCCGAAGCCCTCTGACAGTGTAACTGCCTAGCTTCTTGAAATAAGCACGCTGTAACCCTCAGCGCTTGAACATGCCGATCAGCCAATTGCCTTGCTTGCAAGTGTTCTGACACCGTGAATTTCGTCTTTAGCGACTCTTCGCCTCTGCGTGCGTGTCTACAAGCCAATTGTCCTGATCACCTCCCTCTGCCCCAACTATGATTTTCGTTCCTTCTACAGGTCCTGTATGCTGCCACTATGCAGCAACATACCTGCTGCAAGTTGCTCGCCGGCGGTCATGGCTTTCTGCCAAGCATCTGCCGTGGGCTTGCACCAATCGCAAAATAGTGAGCCGGCTCTTTGGACAGCGCCCAACAGTCTGTAGAACCTGGGCTGTCAAACCAAGGTTCGCCATCCTCACACTGGAGCATCAACGATGGCTGCGTCCATCGTGACTGATAAAAACATGTAGTTAGAGCTCAAGAATGAATTTACCCTGGCTACTATCTGCGGAGGGCCCAAGCTGCAGTTGCCAATGCGAAGCTAGACATTATGCGGCCCAGCTGCTCAGACTATACAACTGCACGTGAAGTCCGCGAGCTTGCTGGAGCCGATCGGAAAGCATCTGCGATGGGGGTAAAAGTTGCATGGTCCCCAGTAAGGTTTTCAACTAACTTCAATTGCCAACTTGGCACGGCTTGGAGGACAGTGCATGCCAACGGCCTGTAGAAGCCCCTCAGCTGAATTTCGCCCCAGGCTCTCGACATCAGCAAAAACGAATGGAGGATTCATCTGGCCATCCCGTTGAAGCAGTGCTGCGACCTGCAGCAAGGTGGCATCCTTGCACATCCTCTTCGTCCATGTGATCTCCTCCGTGTTAACTGCCAAAACCTCGACGCCGACCACCTGCGTGGCAAACACCATGTCGAACCAACTTTGTACGCATTTCAGGCATGCCCGAGACGGTGCGGACAGAAACCTGTTGCTGACCCATTTTAGTGCCTCGTCAGCTTGCACCAGCCTCAAGTCTGTGTGCTGCGGAGCATCGCGGGCTTCCACCTCCTGGTCGTTGGAAACCAAGAAGAAGGCATCCTCCTCCTCCTCCTCCTGCCCTGGGCCTTGTCGGATACTTGGATGCTGGGATGTGCTTTTGCTGAAGGCATTCGCTTTGATGCGACAACAACAGCAAAGAACAAGCAATGCGAAACCAGGCCCCTTAGCATCTCCTGGCAAACGCACACTTTTTCAGCCCAGGCTCGCAAGTTGAACTTCCTGATCGCATGGGGCAAAAGCTTCGCAGGCTTCGCCGAAAGAGTCAGGCCACCCTCTCTTTCGTGTGATGCAGAATGGACATCATATCCTCAGCAGGCAAAGCGGCCTACCGGTGGTAAGATCTCAGGTGATAGAAGCTGCTAGGTTCTAGCACTTGCACCTCCCATGTGTTTCTTGCCTACATATTGAAAGCAGCCAGGAGGCTCACATTCCACTTCATCGCCAGTCTCCCGCTCGTGTCCGGCTGCTGAACGGCTGCCGTGCTCACCGTCTGCACAAGCAGTTCAGCAGGCACGGGCGACCGTCTCAACTCGCGCACACCTCCTGTCACGCTGAAATCAAGTTTCAAAGCCTCACAGTACTATCGGGAAGCTTTTCCTCATGACTGCAAACGCATCGTCCTGAAGTATCCATCCGTAGACAACCGCGCTGCCCAAATGTGTGCCAGTGCCGGAACGCACTCTTTAAAAGCCTCACCATCTGACAACATGGTCGGTGAGAGGGCTGAGCCCAATGCCCCAATCCAAAGCCACAGCTCGAGTGACACCTTACAACTTGTCACGAGACTGAGCTGCCCACAACTTTCGAGTCGTACTTTCTTGACAGTGAAGTCGCTCAGCCCGAAGCCTTCACGACGGAAAGGGGACAGCGGGCCCATGTCATGCACGTGCAGAGTTTCTCCGGATGTCTTTAGCTTGTGTTAAACGGTGCTACTGCATAAGTACTATGGAAACAAGTCAGACTGCAGCTACCGCCCCACGAGAACACACCGCGAAGCACCGTGCCAAATCTAAAGCATGGGATGAACACAGCTTGAAGGGTTGCGATGATGCGAGCCTCCAGCGACGCTGAATGACTGAGACGGCAGACAGCCGAAGTTTCGTTGCATGAAGTCGCTCAGCCCTATGCCTCGACAAGCAACGCATTGAAGGGACGGCGGTCACACTTGTATGTCAAGAAGTGTAATTTGGCATGCCATGCAGCTCGAACGCATTGAAATGCAACCGCGGGCTGTAAGAAAACGAATGAGATAGCAATAGCACCTGACCCATCCCTACCTCCTGGCCACTGCGTGCACACTTCGGACTCACGCGGCATCATACACAGAGTTGAGATCATGCGAGCCTCCAGCCATGCTGAACGACTGAGGCAGCACAATGACGAAGTTTGTTTGCTTCCTCGCGTTGAAACTTCAACAGTTCTCTTTCTTTCGGCATAGCATCAGCACTGGAATCAGCACAGCTCAGCAACCGACATACTACTTCGAGCAATAAGCTTACACAGCTGAAGTTAGTACTTGGCTCCTCCAGGTTCAGCTTGAGCTTGCGCCAAAAGTGCTGCAGCTTCGTGGCAGCTGCGGCTTCCAAGACTCCTGTGTCTTATCCAACAAATCATTGAAACACAAGGCATGTCGTCATGTCGAGGCCAACAAACAACGCGACCATGTCTGAATGCACGGACTTGTACATACTTTCAGCCAGCAGGCGTAGCTCTCGACACTGCTGCCGCAGCAGAAGCCAGGAGCGCACGTTTCTAGCAATGATAGTGGCAGCCTGTTCTTGCTCTGAGTGATCGAGGGCTTGATCATCCTGAAGGGAACAACGGGGAGAGAGCCCGGCAAAGTTCGTGAAGCCGCGAAGGTTTGGTCAGCTGATGCTACAGGTAGCTGGGCTGTTAGACGAGTCGAATGAACAGAATTGAACCCAGTCCTCTTCGCACCAAGTGAACATGTTGTTGTGAGCTTGCGACCGGGAACTCGAGGTTGCACCAGCAGGCTGGTACTCCGCAATGCTGCCCTGTTCCACCTCGACCTCCTCAAGCATGCCAGCGTCTCCAGCATGTTCGTCGTCATAATGGGAGCTCGCAGCATCAGCACGGTCCAAGGGTGCATGATCATGCTCCGAGAACGGCTGGACTGACTCCATAGGGCCTGCCAAAGGATAGCTGCGTCGCTACAGGACTTGCCCTTCCCCAAACCTCCCATGCCCCGTGTCTGCCCACATCTCCCAGCAACTGCGGAGCAACTTAGCGCGAGAGCACCGATTTGCTCGATCTGTCCAACTCCGCACTTCACGCTTACGCGATAACAACTCTTCTTGTGCGCACTCTTTGAACTGTTGCACAGGCACCTTCCCACCAAAGGGCGCTGATGCATGGCATGTCGCCAATGTCGCCTGCTTCACCCAGCTGTGATAGTCTCTCGCGCTTTGATAGTCTCTCGCGCGCTTCCCACAACTGCAGACACAGCGCTCGATAATGGTAGCCTGCAAGGCGTGAGTGCGCACTCAATCAGCACGCTCACCGCTAGCACTACTGGTAGAATACATTTCAGCATGATCGGAGCTTTTAGTTTGCCCAAGTTTAGCCTACGAGGGAGTCTGGCAGGGCCAGCAGCAAAGGCACATCGCAAGCAGCATCTTCTGCCACTTGGTGAATGGGACGGTCCTTGAAATCAAGAATCCTTCCCATGAGGCTTAGCAACGCTGACAGGGCCAAGTCGATGTCTTGAACAGCTGGGCAAAGCAACTGCATTCTGTGTGCAATCTCGTCCGATGCCGTGTCTTCAATTCTGGAGCGTCGTAGTGCGTCTGGCACCTGAACAAAGGCAAAGTCCCGAATGTTGAGTTTGGAACGGATCATTTTCCACACCACGGCCAGGTGCTTCATCTTCCACACACCTGGCACGGAAGTAGCGGTTGTGGAACTCGAGGAGCTTGATGAGCTGGCTCCAGGACGCGTCGTGTCTTGCAAGGCTTCCACAAGCGCCCGTGGCAGCTGGATCCCAATCGACTCAAGCGCTTGCAGAAGATCGTCGCTCTCCAGGTTATCCGCCTCGTCCAGGAGCAGGGCAGCCCTCTCGAATGCCTGCTCACTTCCCAACAGATCTGCATGCCTGCAGCTTCGCAGGCATCCGTCCAAGACTTGGACCACTTGGTCACAGGGCGGGGGCTGCTTGAATCTATCAGCCAGCGATTCCAAACAATCCTGAATCTGTTGGGCATCCGTCTTGTGACTTTTAAGTCGCAGACCATTGTGGATGCTTGCTAAGTCCAGCCGGCTTTTTCCTGTCCATGTGGCCTGCAGAACATGGCGCGCAAGCAAATTGGTGTCGAAGGATGTCTTTTCCTCACACAGAGGATCCAGGCATGCGGCTACCGCAAGGTCATCAAATCTGTCGACGCCCATCGAGCACTCCAGGTCCAGCAAGGAGGTGGCTACCACCGCTTGGAGAGTTGCAGTTCCTTGCAAGCTCAGGGCTTGCCGCAAGGCCGGAGGTGCCTCGGGCTCTTGGCAGATAATCTCCACAGCATCCAGGTACGCTTGCCTTCTCTTCAACAGGTACTCCATGATCCGGAACAGGAAGTCGTGACCATCGTGGGTTCCGTGCAGGGACAACATGTCCAGCACCGGCGTCTCCAGGTCGAGGACTGGCAGGCCTCGGCTTGGCGATCAATGGAAGCAACTCGCATCATGGCAAGGACAAGGAAAGGCCACGAAAAGCCCAGCAGCGTGCAGGCTCATCGCAGCCACCAACAGGCAGGATGCCATTCGTGGCCTTGTGGAAGCTGCGGCAGGCTTGTAGGGCTTCGCCGCAGAGGCGATCTCCGTGTGGCTGACCCACGGGCCTCTCTCGGTGGGAGTAGTACTCCTGCACACTCGTCACACAGGAGGGAGAGTGCGTATGTGTATACGCGGGTTGGCTTACCCAACGCTGTCCTGAAGCGCCTGCCGCACGCTCAGACTGCCAAATTCCTCGCAGGACCTGCCTTTTCTGCAGATGAAATCGCCGAAGTCGGCATGGAGCCAGATGTAAAACCGCATGATGGGTGGAACCAGAGACATCAATCCCAGATCCTTGCTTGGACCAGGCACCGAACAATAAGCAGCGCCGAAGCCGGCTAAAAGAGAGACTCAACATGTTTTCGATTTCCTCCGAGAAGCATCGCGGGCAGCACAGAATCGAAGAAGCAGCCGGGCCTCGACGTTGAAGTCTGCCAGTTCGGCAAGTGCCAACTCAAGGTCGGAGAACGTCGCCCTGCGGGGCACAGACCTCATGACTTCTGATAGGTTGCTCTGTTGTAAACGGTCCATCTTCTCCGGCAGCTTGTGCAGCTCTTCAGAAAGGATGTCACGAAAGACTGTTTCAGCATCCGTCTGTGCACCAGCATCCACGTATAGGCTTTTGAAAGCACAATCTGACTGGAAGCACTCGGCCGCGATGCGCTCAAACATCCGATTCATCAATACCTGACACTGTGAAGCTGCAACATGAAACAAGTCGCAGCCGAAGCATCTGTTAAACTATTTATGTACACGACAGGGGCCTTTGGACACTGCTTGCATGCAAGGCACCTGCACGTGCTCTCCTGCAAGCTGCAGATGAGCTTGAAGGAACTCCCAGGATGTAGCTGTACGCTGGTAGCAGAAGTTCGCTGTCCGGTCCGACTGGCTCTCACCGTGTGCATTCAGGTATGTCCTCAAAAGGCGCATACTGAAGTCAAGCCGGCTAAAATCGGCTAGAACGTCACAGAACACCCGTCTTCTACTCTTCGGGGTCCAAGGCTCTCACGCTGGGAGTGGATGGATGAAGGGGTCAAGACCCGGTCTAACAAGCTGACGGCAACATCTGGAAAAAAGGCGAAACTGAGGCAGAAGGCTCCATAACTTTGGAAGTAGCTGGCCACTGCGGCTGGAGCGGGCCAGTGGGGATTGGCCTCCATTCTCCGCAGCTTCCCGTCAAACTCGAAGACACATCCGCAGTCATAGTGGATGCTTCCGATCGCTCTGTTTGAGGTGCTGCCAAATCCGTACGTGCCGTGCAAAGATCCAGGGTCGACAACATGCTGCCAGAAATGATACCTCCTGTCACCCTGCATCGACAGGCAGCAAGCAAGGCCGTTGACAAGGCAGTGGCGGACCTGCACCTGCAGCTGGTCGTTGCAGTCGAGCTGGAACCTGACTGTGCAGGTCAGGGGCGCCAGATGTGCGAACAGCAACTCCTACCGCTACTCACAGTGACATGCCGTGACATGCACGTATTCCACGTACGCTTGTGTCTGGAAGCCGATCATCGATTGCCTGGCCCACCCGCCCACCCACCCACCTCCCCTCGCTCATGAACCAAGTGGGCTATGTGTTGTATCCATCCAACTCCTCAGGATGCTATGGGGTTGGGGACCTCTACTCAGCAAGTGAGAAACGACTGATCGCTGTCCGCAGAATCCCTTGATGGTTTGAGGAGTCTAAGCTTCCTTACTGGCCATGTCATCATGTAGTCTGCGACGGAAGCACAACAAGCGACCATGACACTTTCAGGCTCACCTGCACATCTTGCCTTGGTCAAGAATTGCCCTGCAGTCGCTGCAAGTCGCGTAATGACATGCAGGGGGCATCTGAGCGACAGAATTCTGCAAGTTGTAGCCCGGCTGGTATCCCGCTGGATCAATCAAGCAGGCGAAGATGTGACGCTCCTCATCTGACATGTCCAGCGCTTGCGCCAACTTGGGTAGCCATTCCAGCATCATGTGGAGGCTCGCATTGGCCTCCAACGTATAGTAGCCTCGGGGTGATTGCTGGGCTGCTAGGCGGATGCATGCTGTTACCCCTTTCCCGCTTATAAATTGATCCTGGCGGCCGTGATAGACTAGCAGGATCAACCTCAGCTGGCTAAAAGTGGTATGGGCTCTCCGAGCAAAGCTGCCAAGAACAGCTTGCATGAGACATCTTGCCTGCAGCAAAGACGCATGGTCTTGACATGTCCCGGGCCCCGTGCATCACGAAGACTAACACAAGCCTTGAACATCAAATCTTCGCCAGGTTTGGCCAAAGCATCTTGCAAGAAGCTCGACAAGGATCGATAGTCTGCCTCCTGCAGCAGGTCAACCCAATGTGGCGCACTTATCTTTGGTTCTTCAGCACTTCACTACACAAAGCGCCTTACACTCAAACCTCCTCCTAGATGGAGTTGTGCAGTCTTGAGCAACTACATATGCTGCCCAGTAGCCGCAGTGCTCCATGAATTGGATGGGAGGAACAGGAAAGTCGGCAAAGCCAGTCTCCAAGATGCTGAGCGGCCTCGCTCGATGCAATGGCCATCTGAAGCTGTGAAGTCTGGTGTTTCGCCGAGCAGCTCCAACGGCTTGTGGAATTCTGAGCATGACAATCACTTTGGGACAGAAGACGCAAGATTTCCGGCACGGCTGGGATGGCCTCAGCCCCGGCCCACGACAAGATACAACCGGCTAGCCTCGCAATCGTCACAGCTGCCGAGCTCAGGCATCTGCAGTTCTCACATCCTCGCGCTGCAACAGCTCCTGCTGACCATGCACCAAATTCCAGCCAGCGCTGCTGACCAAGTTACAGTCAAAATCTCGAGCCTGAAGGTATTGCCAGCCGCGCTGGTAGTACACCTCCTTCAGAAACACCTGTTATTCACACTGCCCGGAACACCACGGCTAGCTTCCATAGCTACTCACAGAGCTGCGCACAGTGAAACGTCACAAAAGCACGTGCTTTTCGAGGCCGCTGGCCAAGGACTGTTCTGAGGCAGGCGACTGGACCGTGAGCCGCCAAGAAAAGTTGCGAGGCTTCACGCAGAAGGGCAGCGTCTTGACCTGACAGCTTTAAGAATGAACTCCATGTCCCTCAAAGTTGGGTGGTATACTCAGCATGACTTGGCTGCGAATTGTCCCAAGATTAAGTTTTGTTGGCCTTGCTACCGAGCAGCGAAGCAAATCGTCCACTTGCACGTCGTCTTCACTCAAGAGTCGTGCCAGGTGCTTGGTGAATACAAACTCCCAAGCTGCAAGTTCGATTGAGTCAACGACTCTCGGATCATGACCTTACTGGTAGCGACGTTTTTGAGATGCTTGAACACCAAATCGAGCGAGATGGAGAAAGAGAGAGGGGAGAAAGAGAAAGAGAGAGAGAGAGAGAGAGAGAGAGAGAGCGAGAGAGAGAGAGCGAGAGAGAGAGGAGGGCGAGACGGAGCTCCCATGGGACATGAAGGCAAGCTCGGGATCGGGCTGAAAAGTCTCTGTCGTGAGCTAAATGCCATTAGCAGTCCAGACCGTCCGTTTGTTGTGCACAAGGCGTCGCATCTCCAGGCGAAACAGAGATCTGCCAACCTTCCGATGCCAAACAATTAATGTTAGACTAGACATGACGCTGTGCTGTGCAGACCCGCGGCGACCCGCAGACAGCCTATACACAGCTTTTAGTGCGGAGTCGTCTACAACCTCAGGGTAGAACAGATCCCGCCTGGAAGCATTGTCCCGGCTTTGGGCAACATATGGCGGCAGGTATCGACGCTCCTCGCAGACCAAGTCTTCTGCAATTTGATCCAGGCCAAGCTTCGAGATCGCGAGGACTGCAAGCTCGTCCGAGAGAAGGACTTGTCCTCTTGGCCATCCACGCCAGAAGCTTGCGAGCATGTCCTCTTGCCTTCCAGGAGCCAGCTTGGCTTTGAAGTCAGCACCCTGATGGTACAGTATCTTCACAACCAAACTCCTGGCAACGCTTGCCAGTTGGCTTTCTTCCAGCGACACATCGCTGAGAGCCATGAGAACTGATGCGAAGTCCCGTTCGGCACCGGCGTACTTTCAGCTCGCAAAGGCACGCCAGCGGAATGCTGGATGAAGCGTCGCTGCCCAAAAGAAACACAAAAAGGGACATCACCTGAAGCTGCCCACCTGCAGGACCTCTCTTTAGCATACGTGCTGCGAGCAAGTGCGGCTCTGCAAGGGCGTAGAGCCGGGTCCATGCCTTAACAGCATGGCTTTCACCGGTCTCTTGTTGGCTGATTCGCGACAGCTCCGTCCAAAGCAATTTGCACAAGCATTGTGTTGCTTGTTCTTCCATGCGCTTGCGCCATTCCTCCAGATCATAGGCTGACTGCTCAGCTTCTACTTGTGCCCCAGTGACACTGCATCCAAATCGAGGACCCAGTCCGTTTGCTCCACCGGCCTCCTTCGCCAGTGCGGCAACTGCGTCTTGTCCCAGGGGGCACTCGCTGCACAGTTGCAGAACCGTCGACAAGTTACCAAGCCTGCGAGAATGTGCATGATGGCTGGCGCAGAGACATGATAGTTGGTGTATGATGTCCGATTCTGCTGGCAAGGGTGCGAAAAGCCACATTAGCTGAAGACTCAGCATCTCACTGGGCACAGCTAGTCCGCCACAGCTTTTCTCCAACAGAAATATGGCATACTCCCTGACCAGCCCATCTTGTGCTGACTGGCACAGGTCCAGCATGCGCGAGTCGTCTCTTGCCAGTTCGGCCAACCTGGAAACAAGAGCTGGGTCATCGCACTGGTCAGGTTGAATGCGGCGGACTGCATGCAGCAGCATCTGTTCCAGGCTCATGTGCAAATACTGGAACAAAGGAGACGCTGCACATGATTGCAATCCGGAAGGGATGTCCACGAACTTCTCCTTGGCATGGCAACCCTCAGACTTGCTAAGACACAGTGGTCATGAGGTCATGTGCTTTGCCAGCGGCGGCCTTTAGGGCTCAATATACGACTTATCTATGTATGGCTTTAGCCTTAGATGCCCCTCGGCTCAGCCAGGAGTCTGAAGCCGTCCCGGTCTGGGAGCAAACGGGTAGGAACGGGAGCAAAGACGTTGCCACCCCATGGTCATCTGCTATCAAAGTGCGAAGTCCCCCATTTGCGCAGAGTGCTCTCAGGTAGCTCGTGGCGTGCTGCCGGAATTCTCCATGCAGCTGCAACCTCAACGCATCGGTAAACGACATGAGCCGGCGCCCATCACGGACTTGCTGAGCCAGATGAATGAGTTGGCCGTGCAAGGTGGGTTTAGGCAAAGAGTCGTGGAAGGTGGTGAGCAGGTGCTGCCAGATCTGGGGATGCTTGTGCAGCACGAGGGTGACAGCACTGGTCCTTTCTTGCCTGGTGGCCTCCGGCACATAGAAACGCTGCACTTTCTGCTCATCTGAAGATCCAGTCCGAATCTGGTTGAAAAGGTAGCCCATGCCCCTGCCGACCGTCGCCGCCAAGCTACTGAAGCTGAAAACTGAAGTCGAGTTTTCGGGTCTGGGCTCCGGTGCCGGAGGCCTCAAAGATCGGCTGGGAACTGTGCGGACCCTCCTGCAGAAATCCACGACATACTTCTCTTGGCTCTGCGCCTCGCTGAAGATGCGCAGCTTTCGCTGGGAAACGTCTTGAGCGGAAGCGGCCATGACTTCCTTGATGAGGCACTCCTCGTCGAAAGCGGCACAATGGCCGAGGGAGTCGATGAAGAAAAAATCCCAGCCGTCAAGGAACAAACAGGGATACAGGCTTCCAGCGATGACCTGCTCCGGCGCATAGTGTAGTAGGACTGCAAACAAAGTCGAAGGGTTTTCCCTGGCCTTACGATCCACAACGGTGCGCAGGCAGGAGACACGCTCATTGCTGGAGTGCTCCATGTCCACCACGAGAAGCACAGCATGCGCGGACCAGGCTTCTGCACAGCTTCCCTGGAGCTTTACTTCGAGAGAAGCAGTGGTGCTCACCTCACCAGCATCGATGACAATTACATGCTCAGAGCCTCCAGATTCCCAGAGCGTGTTCTTTCCACAGCTTTGCTGTAGGATGCGAATCTCAGCTGAACTGCGAGTGTACAACACCAGTTTCGGGAGAGAGGATTCGGCATTGGTGCGCGCCGTCGCAAGCAGACTGACAAGTGAAAAGTGGCTCTGATGGAGGAAGTAGGCGTTGCGGTAGAAGTCTGCGTGCCCCAGCTTGCTGGCATGGTTCACCATCTGCTCCGGAGGCAGTAGCTGCAACAGCCTCACTGCCATGACTTGTACAGCCGTGCTCGCGTTGAGCTCTAGGCCTTCGCTGCACAAAGTTGCAAATTCATGCAGACACCTCTTGTTGCTCTGAAGGCCGGAGACCATTGAGAGCAGCAGAGAGTCCACAGTGTGCTCAACCAAGCCCGCAAAAGATCTGGCACCAAGCTTTGACACAAGCTCGAGGATGGTGTCCAGAGCTGTTCTCACCGCCTTCCGCTGGACGTCCCGAGCAAGGGCCCTGCCCAAGCGTTCGTGCAGGACCTGCTCTAAAGGAAGAGACACCACAGAGAAACGAGATCTGAGAGCCGCAGGCTGGTTCAGGAAGTCTTCCTTTCGCATCTGCAAGACCAACAGGAAGCTGGGGTGAACACGGCAGTAGTGCACCCTAGGCCCATGTGCAATCATGATGTACAGGATCTGCTGGCCCTCGGCGGACTCCGTCACTCGATAGTTCTGGTTCAAGAGGTTGTAGAAACTGCACAGTAATTTGCCCGAGCTGCAATTGCGCAGCAAGACCGGCTTGCCCGATTCCATGCAGAGGGTCATTTGGGACACACATTCCGAGCAGCTGAAGTCGTCAGCTTCGTTGGAGTAGTCCTGAACATCGATGACTTCAATCTCTTCAGGCAACACCTCTTCCTGGACGAGTATTCGGCAAGCACTGTCATCCTTCATGTCATCTAGCACGATGCAAAAGCGAGGCGCAAGGTGTGGGCTCCCTTTTGTGAGGCACTGCTCACGCTCTCCGAAGATGCAGGCCCGAGCCAAGTCCAAGCATCCACGAAGAGATTCAACGCCCCCTGCACTTGCGAACTCAGAGCTGCTGGCTGGGAATTCTCGGGCAATTGCTTGGCAAAAGATCTGCATCACTGCCAAGATGCTCACATCTGGAGCTTGGAAATTCTCTTCCACTGCCCGGCAAATGTGCTCGGGAGTTAAGAGCTTTCTTTTCACGACACAGTGCAATCTCAAATTGCGGAGCAGTGAAATGAAGTGGCGCTGGGAGAAAACCCCACGGAAACGAGGATCAGCGAGGATGTCGACGAATGCGCGCGCCAAGCCACGCAGAATTGAGTGAGTGCGTTCAGGCAGCCGGCCTATCCCCGACTTGCCCAGCACCCCCAATCCGATCTCCATGAAGTCCTCCAGTGTCTGCGTGTGGCGGATGAAAATTGACATTCGGTTCATGTTGGCAGCATCTAGGGGACTGCCAGAAACTATAATTGTCGCCACCTGCCGTTCATCCAGCACATCATGGAGAGGCTTCATGACCATTCGGCACTCCTGGGGTAGCTGTGCCTCATCAAAGAAGGGCACACAACGTTCCTTCCCGCCATGTTGCTCGTACATCTGCTCCCGTCTTGTCGCTCCACTCAGGATGTCTTCGATTTCAGCAGCCTTGCTGTCAGGAGAGCATTGATAGAAGAAAGGGTCTACAGCCCTGAAGCGCTTGCAAAACTCCTTGGGCGACTGCGCACCACGCAGATTTTGCACAAGGACCTCGAAGGCCAAAGTCTTGCCCCGCCCAGGGGAGCCCAGAATGCAGCTGGCAAGCTTTGTCTGGGTTGTAATCAGCATGGCAAAGAGGTTCTCCTTCAGGTCACGATTCAGTGCGACTCCCTCCGGCAGCAGAAAGTTCTGCTCAGAGATGTAGCAGTTCACTCCGTATGTCACCTGCATATAGCACGAAGCTGTCTAGCTTGATTCGGACTCCGCTGCTTGTCTGTTCGGGAAGCATGAATTCTCGTACTCATGTGTCCCACGGCCTCATGGGAACCAACAGTGGTTGACATGCAGACTTACAGCTGTAGCTTCGCCATGCACATGGCTTCTCCCTGACTCACAACTGCTCTACACTTCGTCCTTCACGCATCTGGCTAAGTCACCAAGTTAAGTCGCAAGCAATGCGAAGACCAAAACTGCTAAAGTCTATAATCCAAGTCAGTCTTCTCCCTGAACCCAAGATGCAGGGTACCTCGGAGCTTGTGGGGGTTAGTACATGAGACTGAACGCCAAAGCGTGCCTCTTCTTGAAAGTTCATGCCCACGACTTGCTGGACCAACTCGCAGAGCTCTTGCTTCAACTCGTGCCCTGCAAGCTGTGCGACTCTGTCCGGAAACACATGACACCGGCTAGGTCCAGCTAGGTCTAGGTATGCTACTCATACTTTGTGCTGCAATGGCTGGGGAAGCTGAGTTTCCCCTTGCACCGTCCTGCGACTGCTTCGTCACCCATGCCGTAGTTGCACCCATCCGAGAGCCGAAAGTAGTACACGACGGCCAGCGACAACAGAATGCACCGCATGACTCTGTCATTTGGCCGTTCAGAGCCGGGCCAATGACGCTGGAAGTACTCCAGCACAATCAAGCATCGTTGGAGGTCGCGCTGGCTCACAGAGCTCTGACCTACTTCCTGCAGGAAGAGCTCTTGGGATTTGCACATCAAGAGCGCAAACTGATTCTCCAAGTGCTCACCCAGGAAGGAGCATCCTCTGAACTGGAGCTTGATCTTCTGCTTGACGAACTCCTGGAGTTCCGTTCTTTCGAGCGGTGGAAACTGCCAGCGGTGGGCCATCATTGAAGTCGGTAGCTTATGGACGAAGTATTCCTCGCGGTGAGCCAAAGCTTGGTCTCCCAGGCCATCGCCGGTAGCCGAGTTGCGAGGTGTGTAGGGATTCATACACCCCAAGAAAAAGAGGTTGTCCGGCAGCACCACTCCCTGGAAGGTGTGATCGACAATGATCTCGTTCAAAATTCCAAGGATCTCCGACGTGTTCAGCTCGTCGAAAAGCACGACCTGCTTCACCCTGGGGACTCGCTTGGCCAAGTCAAGAATCGGCCCAAGGAAGTTCTCCAATCCGGGGACGTTCAGGTCAGGATGAAGCAGAAGTCGGTGGAACACGCTTGCCACTGGGCATTGAAGAAATTGGCCTCGGTCGCTGTTGCAGAACTCTTGCTCATCCGTGTCATGTTCAGTTTCCGGAGCCCGTCATGAATCCTCTACCCGACCTCGCGAGAACCACACGCTGGATAGAGAGCTCCCATCAGAAACATGACCAGCAAGCAAGTGACTCAGCAGCTCTCTGGCATTACCAGGAGTTGGCGACATCTCTTCCAGGTACTCGCGAAGCCTGGGTGAGGCCTGGAAAGCCACGCACAAGAGGCTTGACATCATGATGAAGAAAAAGAGTCTTGCCTTATCACTGCTTATTGTACAAACGACTCTGATTCTCATGATTCAATCATAGCTTGTAAAACTACATTAAATATGACTATGACTCTGTGACTATTGAACTTTCTCGGTTACTACAGCTATGACGGCTATGCACATGATTATTATTATGATGATGGCCGCCACCGAGCGCCTCCAACAGAGGGCACTGATCCAGCCACTCGGCCACTTTCTCCCAGAGCTCGTCGGCCAAGGATTCTGGCGGAGCCAGCAATTCTGCCTCGGCCGACAAACATGGAAACCCTTGGAAAGCACACGCAACACTCCGCCGTAAGGAGATGACGGTGTCCTGGCGTTGCAGCTCATCCAGCTCCTGCGAGGAATCGAAGCGGGCAAACGGCAAGGCGCTTTCGGGGTCGGTCACGAAGCCGTACAGTGGTTCACTAGACCTGCACCAGATCCGTACACGTTTCTGAGCATCGTTTTTTTGGGGCTCGAAATGCATGTCCTCCTGTAGCTTCTCAAACAGCTCCACCAGCAGAGCCGTGTCAGTCCATGACGACTCCAGAAGCCTCGCGCTATGCCAAACAGACGGATAGACAGCCAGACACTTGTAAATCAAAGAAGAGCATGAGCACCGGCTGCTTGGCTGAGAGAACTGCCTCATACTTGTAGCTCGCAAGGGCTTGCGATGCTTGCTGTGTTAAAAACAACCGGCGAGGGACTGACAACACCGTCATTGCTTCTCCAGATTATCATTTACAGCTTCGTGAGAAAAACAACAGAAAGACGACTCTGGCCCTGCCTGTTGTTGAGCTCATGCCGCTTTTGTTGGTCCCCTATTCGTGGCAATATGGATTCTCGTAGCCACGTCTTCACTCGCCATGTAGTTCTTGGTGCTTCGTCAAAGTCACTGTCCTGAAGCTTAATCTGTCACACTTCGTTGGCCAATGCTTTCTTGACACGCCTCTCGTCTGTGAGAGCAATGCATGGACTGCAAAATATCTTGCAGCGTGGGCTCCTTCTTCAGTAGCTTGTAGTTCAACAAGTGGGCCTGAGCACTTCACGTGCGATCACAGCCGCTGAATCATCCTTGCTACCCTGGTACCCAAGCTGAGACTGGCGCGTAGACCTTGATCGGAAATGTCTTGCCCACACCCGTAAGGCCTTCAATGATCACAGGCTCACCAGCGAGACGCCGTTCGTGAATGCACAGGAGGCGAAAAGTGAAGTCCTCAAAAGCACAGCGCAGGGAATGAGTCTTGGCATACTTACGTCGTCAAACACACATCCCTGAAGTTGGAATCACAGGAACTGGCCTTTCGTGAGCAAACATTCAGTCAGTCCTCGACCAGAACGAAGCCAAGCTCGCAACAAGCTTCTTTCACCTCCCTTTCTTGCAAGTCCAACGTCCATGCCAGCATGGCGGCCCCATTGTCCTCGGTAGCTTGCGCGAGGCCCTCTAACTTGCGGATGTCAGTACGGCTTACTGCACATGCAACATGATTCCTAAATTTGGCTGACGCAAAAAGGCAAGTCAGGCGCATGTCTATGCCGGACTTGATGCAGCCGCTGATTACTCAACCAGTCGAGCGACGCACATATCTCGCCCGGGCTGCTGTAGGTATTGTCGACCGTCTGCGACATACTTTATAAGATCTCGTGGAACTTCGCCGCGCCCTTCGAAAAGGTACAGGGCCCAGCCGCTGTCGTACACTAGCATCGGCTTGGGGGTATGGGAAGCACCAACCCCCAAACCTGTCGCCGTCAGCATTGCAGCCTCCCGTATCATTTGATCGAACACGGCACTGCCCAACCCAGAATACTTTGTGTTGTATATATAGAAGTCACTCTCGAAGAAGCGGAAGCGTCGTTCCAAGTAGCGCACAAAGCTCTTGATGTTGCGCTTGTTCGGAGTCTGGCTGCAGCTTGTCCTGAAAGCATCATAAATCAACTGACCTCAGTCGCATGAATTGCTCCGAGGCTCGTAGTCTGTTAGGTGCATTCTACGGCACAAGTACAACTAGTAGCGTCATCAAACCATGTGGCCAAGAGACGGCACACGAAATCATCCACGACTTCCGGGTGGCGTACGGGCACGTTGAAACCCAATTTGTCGATTGCTCGTTGTCCTCCCTGGAGAGGCGGAAGGCCTGCCTGAAGGCAAGTGTGGAAAGCTGCTGTTCTACAAGCCCAACATTACCGAAGCGGCTCACAAGTCCTCAACACCTTAACAATCTAATTACTGGTATTAGGCTATTGGGCTTGGGCAGATGGCGGCCTGCAAGAACTTTGCCACGAAATGCTCGGCAGTGCCGACGCGCAGCTGATGCGTATTGTCACAGATCATCTTGAGCTCTGCATGGCATATGTTCAGCACTGGGAAAATGTGCAATGTCGAAGCTGCTGGGGACATATCCTCCGTCGGGCGACCATCTGAAGTCAGATCTGGAACTTCAATGCACCAGGTGAGCCGCTTGCTTGGCCCAGCTGCAAAGACGGACCCGTTGGAGGACAAACGCCAGGTTCGGCAAATTAGCAGGTCGAAAAGCAGGCGGTTGACATAGAGGTGGTTGGCATCTTCGGATATCTTGAGGCCAATACCCCGGTCCTGCGCAGCCAATCTGTTCATGGTCACTTGAGCAAGCTTCTCGTCGAAATGGGCGGTGATGCTCAGGAGTGGCGTGTCGCTCCCGAGCGTGCTGTGCAGCATGTCCGTCTTCCCGGAACCGGCAGGACCGTACACCACCGTGATGCTATCTTTTCGCGTGCCGAATGCTGACCGCAACTCATCATCGTCTAGAAGCTGCACTGTCATTTCGTGAATGAAATCTGGCTGTGGGGGCACCTGGATCCCGGTGTAGGTGTAGAAGACCCGGCCGTGCGCTTTCTCCTTGTCGTGGAGCTGACATTGGATCTCTTGAACTCGTTTCTGCAGAGGCAACGGCAGACTGTTGACGCCAAGGACGACGAAGGTGCCCCCAGACACAAGCTCGACCCGTTGGAAGAAATCATCGAGACCGTGTAGTTGGAGCGACGGATGGCATCGCAAAATGCACCTGTCTGACTTTGCGCCAGCTCGTGCCAACAGGCTAATCTCCGACCTCCAAGAATCTGCTGGCAAACTCATGGCAGCTTGGTAGTGACCCTGACTGACGCCTCCAAGGGCACGCTTGGCTGCCTGAATCCCGAGCTTCTCCAAAGTCTTCTGCAGTTGCTTCATGGCCTGCTCCAGCGGCAGTGCTTCGGTGGGGAGAGACTTGGAGTTCCAGAAATTCATCAACCTCTGCATCAAGTCATTTGGCACCACCGCCAAATCTCTGAGGCTGTGCAGGAGGCTTTCCAAGCACTGGGCCGCGAGGGTTGCCTCCAAGCTTTTCCTGCTGTTCTCATCTTCCGGCCACTCTGTTTGGCCAAGCAGGGATTCGACCACCCTCTTACGTTGGGCATGGCCAGGGGTGCTCAGCGCGATAAGGACAAACAACTCGCGGCTATCGAAAAGAGAAAGAAGCTCACACTGCACGCGCGAGGATTGCAGGAGCGACTTCCATGCATCCTGCCGCCGCTTCAAGTCTTCAGCCTCGCCACTGAGGGTGCTCAAAGAGCCGCCCAATGAGAATTCCAGCTCCTTGAGCTGAAACTCAGGATGCCCGCTTGCTTCCAAGTCTTGAAGGCACTGGAGAATCTCGAAAACCTGCAACAAGTAGTGCATTGAAACCGCTCGCATCACGCTCACAGGTCCAACTTGACAACGGACGATCGGCCTTCTTCAACTTTCTGCTGCACGTCCTTGCAGCATTGTAGCAATCTGACTGTCCGTCTGCTTGGTTCGAGCGGCCTTTGCCTCGGTCTGCAATTAGTTTGCCGTGCAAGATCGCTCCAATGACTGCTTCTGTTATTCAGTGCGCGAGCAGTTGTTCAGCACAGCCATCCTGGATTTATCTTCCGGATGAAGCACACCAGTTCAGGCAAGAGACTGTGGAACACGAGCTGTCGCAGCAATTCGCCTGGGAGTGCATGTGTCGTGCTACACTAGGCTATTGCCTGTGCCAGTCAGAACGAAGGTCTGCGAGCCGCAGCTTAAAACTGATTTGGCCCAGCCACGTGTCTCGGCCTCACTCATTCGGACCTTGGAGGAACTGGCTCGAACCGATCTGGAGCCGTCAAAGAGATAGTTGACGCAGGCAGAGTGTGGCTTCCCTTCCAGAGCATTCAGCTGCACCACGAAGGTCCCGGTTTCATCCAGTGCACGGGAGGTCGCCATCGCGTTCTCCCATGACTTGCCTGGCAGGACATCGATGTCTGAGGCTCACTTCATGATGAAGATGCAGCAGCGCAGAGTTTGGCTGATAACGGATTTCGGCTACTGAACCTCCACTCCTGCGATCTGTCTGGACACACCATGGGACCATGAGAGACTCAGGAGATGACACGCTTTGCAAGGCCAGTCAGTAGTGCCACAGCAATAGTCGCAAAGACACTACAGTAGTCACTACAGCACACAACTCGACGTCGTATGCCTTGGACTCTGGAGAACCAGCGCCGCACCAGGCCAAGCTGGTCATGGACGCGGCTTGCAATTTCCAAATGGCGAGGCTGCAAGTCGCCCAATCCGACGACAAGGTTCTTCACAAAGTCTGCCAATGAATTGCATCTGGTCAAGAAGGGGGTAACAAGCCTGCAGACTTCCTGAGCACGCGAAGAAGACACAAAGAAGTACTAAGAATGCATGGAAAGTTGCCAGGACAACGGCGGAATGCAGAAACTCTCAATCAGCCACGGTTCAAGGACCTCATTCAGGAGCATCCTCTCGACATTCTGCCCCCGCAGCTGAATGGTCAAGCTGTTCTTGATCTGTTCAAAATGATGTTGGCCCTTGACAGAAACGTACTCGATCTCCTTGAAAAAGTCGATCACGGCTGAACCTCGGATCGGGAACAACCTTCACGAATCGCAGGTCACGTTACATCCGCAAGTCGCGGTGTGCTAAAGTGTGCTAGTACGCTTGGGCTGCGACAATCTCGGAACTTGGCAATCAGGCTGAAGTGAATATCGCGAAGGGAACCTTCAGGGCAGCGGAATAGCTGCTCGAGCTTCTCATACTCCTTGGGCGCTTCGCGAAGTAGTCGATTCGGACGTCTTTGGCTTTCCAGCTCAATATAGCGAATGTCTGGGTCATCGTCTGGGACCAGACCAAAGGTTTTGGCGACCGCAGCCACCACATGGGCAGCAACAGAGTACTGCAGAAGCTTCAAGGCTCGCTGAATAGTTGCCGGCAGCTCCTCGCTGGTGTGCGCATAGCCTTCGAAGGACGTGATCTTGGCAAGCTCGTCCGGAATGTTGACCTGCGGCGCAGTCTCATCACAAGGAACATCTGAACTCCCTCCCCTCCACTCCACTCCGCACCTGTTGCGTCATGTCGATGAATACTTTGGCATCCTGTAGCTTGATGTCCGTACGAAGTAATGCTTGGATGAGGCGGTCTGTTTCAAGCACCCAGAAGGCAGCATCTGCCATGGTCTGCCCTGGATGCTCTGTCGCTTGCAGTAGTACTGCAGCATTGAAGAACTGGGACTCGCGATCGACGAAATGCTGCAACAGCTTCAGGTTCGACTGTAGTGGCATGAGTTCCCTTAGCACGCGTCTGCGATGAGTACGCAGCCTCTTTAAGGTGAGGGAAGAGGCGCCCAAGTCGATTTCCTGAAGAAGCCCGGCACAGCCCTCTATGTCCCGATCGGCCAACCACTGCAAGATCTTGCTTAATTGGGCAACCTCTGCGTGCTCTTGCTCATATTCGCGCCTGTCAAAGATGTTCTGAGGAGCCACCCATCCTTGACACTCTCGCATCACATCCTGAACCTGCATCCACCTCACCCTCGATTGAAAGAGCTGGTCAGCAGTCTCCACTGTCAAGCTCTCAATGTCGTGACTTAGCACCTGCTTGGCACCCTCGAAGAAGGAGACCAACGGGTGCAGCAACTCCGACCAAAAAGGCTGGCTGTATTCCTCGTATCCGGCGTTCACCAAGTTCCGATGGAAGCAGAGTGCCATTTTCAAAGAGGCGGAGATCTCGGGAAGAGCTGACAATTCCACTGAATTTGCCAAGTCAAAGTGCGCAAGAACCGGGGCCATGCTCCGAAGCAGCACAACCAAAACAAAGAAGCCTCAGCGAGGTCATGAGATGTCATGAGAGCCACTGAAGAAGGCGCTTGGGTGGACAACACCTGCTTCGAGGGGGAACTCGTGGCGATGTATTTAGCCTACTTCTCTTGTATCACGTGCTTGCTCTCCTTGGCTGGTCGTGCCCACGTGGCCATCCTTGCCCCTGAACCTGTAGAGTCTTTCAACAAGAACTGGATCGTAAGAACTGCTGAAACGCTAACCGTCGAAGCTGCAGAGTGCTAAGTCCATGATGTGAACTCGCGAGGAAGCCTGCTGGGGGGTGTCTTCAGCTAGCTGTTGATCCTGTGGTTCTGCTGATCGCGCAGTCGGAATGTTGTGGAGTTCTACGCATACAGCTGCTTAAGGTTGAACATGTTGTGGTTGGTTTTCTCAGATTCTCGGTCACACTCAAAACCCGATCCACTGTTGCAGAGCCCCGAAATGCCAGTTTGCTTATGAGTCTTGGCCTAGCAGCTCTTGCATGTCGGGCCATCTGGACAGGATCTGATAAAGCGGTCCATCGTAGTCAGCACCTTCTCTGCCATTTCGTAGGAATGCATAGCACGTTCGGTGCACAGCTGTGGATAGCAACGAAGTGATGCCATCGCGATGGCATGCACCAACCAGGCTCCGCATGATGATGCCCAGGCTGCAGACACAGGCTCCTGAGCGTCACTGCGCACGGTTGTCATACTCTTCAGATGGAGGAGACGAACCCGGCCCGGCCTCTTCGTGAAGGAGTTCTTGCCAGAACTCGAAAGGCAGCTCCACGAGCGATGGAATGTCACGCTGCAGGAGTTGCTTGAGTTCTCCGGTGCGGCGGTGCTGCGTGAAAGCATCCTGACGCAAAACATGCTGTGAGATCTGCACGAGTCCACAGAAGCACCAAACATGAAACCTGCAATGCTTGAAAGAAGCATCAGTGCTTGCTCCACACCACGGCTGGCGCAGCAAGCGCAGGAGCGCTGCCAAGAAGTTTGCTGGATGGCCGGAGCCCTGAAACGATTTCAAAGTCTGCACTGCCCACAGGAAGCCTGCACACAGAACGGCGAGGTCCACAGCTCATGGACTTGCAACAACTACGCGTGCATTGCTGTCCTGGCTCGCCACGGAAGTCGTCGCCACGAACAGCCAACACTGCGCCAGCAGCACTCACGAGACTGTCCCAATTGAAGCTGGTGATGCACGCGAATCTGGAATGTCCGACGTAGCAGCACATGTTGGAAAGTAGCCATGAGGACAGCCAGTGCTCTGGATGGTTTTGGACGAATGTGCACGCATGGCCCATGTCCATGCACAAAGGCTGGGTCTTTTGTCGAATGTTGTGCAAAGCTTGCAAAATCTTGTCAGAATAGCTCACTGGAGCTAGCAACTCCAGCAACTGGACAAGGTCTCTGGACAAATGACGCGTCAAAGCGACGTGCAGCCACTGAGACAAGCCTTCCTGAGACAAACACTCGCCGTTAACCAGCACGTCCTGGATGACTCGACACTCATCATCTGCTTCCAAGTCCTCGCATCCTCTGCGAACACAGACGTAGGCCCCCATTTTGCTGACGAACTCTTCTGGACGATCGGCAAAAGTCCAAGCAATGTCCAAGGCATGCCGCAATGAAGCGCAGTGCAAGAGAATGTGCTGAAGATCAGGATGATGTTGCAACCGTGGCAGGCTGCCATTGTGCCGCTGCATGGCATCGATGGCGGCTTTTGGAGCCTCCTTCATGATACCCCTGCCGTAGAAGAGGAAGTCTTTCCAGTCAAACGGTTGCGAGGGAATGGCAATGCTTACCTGGTGAAGGAGAGCAAACACGGTGACAGCTTGCCCTGCAATGCCGTCCAGCTTTGCCTGTTGAGAATTGCCAAATATCACATCGAAGAACTGAAGGAAGGAATTCTTCTCGACCTGTGGTTGCACATTGTGCGACGTGCATTGTCGCATCAAGCAATGAGAGCGAGGCGAAGAGATGAACAATGACAAATACAAACGAAGAGTCAAACGGGGAAACACAACGCCATGACAGGCAAACAAGCAGAAGAGCAAACAAGACCGACTACCGACGAGAATCCAAAAGAGCTATGACGGGCATACCTTTTTTTGGATGGTATGAAAGCGCATGGCGCCGGGATGCGTCGCAACCGCCAGTATTGGGCTGGCCGGCGCCGGGATGCGCCGGGGACGCTTCTGCATCACCGGCAGCCCCCTCAGACCGCCAGATTCACCAGCTTCTTGGCGGCATCGTCGTGCACTGCGAAATGATGCTGGCCGTCGGTGTGCGCATTCTGGTCCAGCCGCCAGCCCATCGACGTGGCCATGCTGAGGTCGCCACATGACATTGCTTTGCACGGCACGCGCTGCAGCCGGTCGCACCGAGCTCCCGTGGAGCGGAAGGCGGCTAGCTCGCCGCTGGCCGCCTCGTCCTTTCCATAGCCCTGTGTGAGGGCCCACTGGCCAGCAACGTTGTGGATGAACGCCAGCCATCTCGCCGGCAATTTCCCAGCCAGTATGAAGGCCTTCCTCGACGAGAAAAGCTCGAGGAATTCCGCCGGTGCCATGCCACAGTCTTCAGAAGACCTGGTCTCCGATCCGGGGCACATATACCCCCACCCATTGAGGCCGCGGGTGCCCGGCTTGATCGGCACCTCCGCCGGGATGTGGCCGGCCGGCCTTACAGTACTGCGGGTCTCGCCGGGCTTGTAAAAAGCGTCGGCGTATATGATGGCCGCCAGCGCCCTGTCGTCGATGAAGGGCACAATCTTCGGCTGCATGTTCGCCAGCTACGCCCGGAACGACGTCAAGGCCGCTGACCATGCCATGGGCCTCGTAAATGGTGCATATTGTTGGCCTCCTTCAAGCCAACGTTGTTTCACCTCAGGACTCATACGTCCTTTGACGCTTTGTTGCTGGCCTGCCCGCTTCTGTTGGGGCTGGGGTTGTAAGGCAAGGTATGAGCCGCTTCTGATTGAGGACATCGGCATGGAACTGGAGCCTGGGCATCTCGAAGGAGTCAGGTCTATCTTTGTCAACACCGAGTTGCAACCTATGCATGCCCTCAACCTTGCCCCACTTCAAAGGTTGACCTGGATGATACGCTTTGTCTGCGATCCGTGCCCATCAAGGTCGACTCACCATGCCGAACGCGGATGCGTCCCCTCGAGATGCGTTCGGCTCTGCATCATCACGTTCTCAACCAGAATGGGGAACTGACACTGCATGAAACCTTCCAGCTGTTCGAGGAACTCGGCCCGGCGAACTTGAGGAACAACTAGCCCGAGGCACCTTCCCTGCCCTGCGCAGCTCCTTGCATCCGGGAGTAATCCGAGCAAGGCGGGCCGACGGTAGCGATGACCAGGGACTTGTGCTCGGTCAGCATGCTCGGGGGAGTCAGCTAGAAGGTCACCCCGATTGAACTTGAGGCAATTGCATGCCCGGATCGACACGGCCACCGCGCAAGGATCACTCTCCCACTCAAAGCACGCCCTCAATCTCAACCCCATCGAGCTCAGCGGCAAAGCAGCGGTTCCCACCCCATCAAAGAATGACAAGATCGAGTATCATGTCCGGGCAATCCGCCAAACCAGGCACAGGTAGAGCTGAATCGCCACGAAGTGGTAGGAGTCGCATCCCTCGATCGTCCTGGTTATAGCACCTCTGTCCTGACAGCCGTGCCGGGTACACCTCATTCGATGATGAGGCCCCGAGCTGTCCCTACTCATCCGATCGGCGATCATCGTCACGCCGCTGCTGTCGTGACCATGACTCGCGCTGCCACTGCTTCTGAGTGCCTCCTGTCCGCCACGGCTGCCATGTTGTGGGGCGATCTTTGCCTTTACCATGTTTATGCTTGCCCTTGCCCTTGCCCTTGCCCTTGCCATGTTCACTCCGTTCACTGTGACCTTGGTCATGGCCACCACCCCGATGAAGCCAATGTAAGCCGCCTGGTCCCTCCTGGTCGGGCCTCTTGCTATGTGGTCGAGCACCGCCCACAGGGTGCTCGCCATCTCGCACTGGGTCGAACGCTCACCTCTCGCGGAGTGTCAAATTGCAAGCAGACCTTTAGTCCAAGCTGTGCCACCCAATCGGCAATGTATTCCACCTGTGAAACGCTACCGCTCGCTCAAACGACCACTCGATCTGCCTGGGCTGCCTGGATGTCATCATGCAGTCGATGTCGATGTTGTAGTGCTCGATGTCCTGGCAAGAATCATGCTGTGGCTTGCTAAAGAATCCCACCGAACCAGAACCGGCAACCAACCACCTAAACCTTTTAATTTTCTTTCGACCCGCCGTCGAGGGGTTTGTTCTCACGCCCTCGGTGTGAGGATCCGCTGTTGGCTCTTGCCATGCTATCTGCCCTGATCGGACCTAGACGAACGGCTACTTTCTGGACTGCTAGAGAAGCATCACCGGAATCAGAGGGCGAAGCGGGGCCGGGCTCATCGGGCCCTCCTTCTCCAACTGAAAACATCTGCAACAGCGCAAACCCTAAACCCATAGAATTTGCTCAATCCGTACCGCCATCCACAAGCGGTAGCCCACGCCGATGGATGGTTGGCACGCTCCGGTGTGCCGCTCAAATGATGGCGCCTCGTCCGCCCTTGCACGATGTATGTCGTCTCACACTGAAACTTGCTCAGTGCCTCTTGGATCAAGACAATCTCCCTCTGGAGGTCTACAACATGCGCTCGACTCGCGAAATCATGACCCTGGGAATCCGACCCCCCGCGGACCTCAACATGACCAATGCCAGCGGAGTCTTCCTCAGCCGCTGATGTCCTCGGCTCCTTGGTGCTCCGCCGCTTCCAAACCCTAGGTTGCCTCGGCTCGCGATCCACATCGGAGTCCGTCAACTCAACGACAGGCTGCCACACTTCCAATGCTGCCGCCGATGGCTGGGCAAAGTCCCAACCATCAACCTGGCGTAAAGCCACCCGGCCTTGGGCCAACCCGGCTGCTGCAACCTCCGGCACCGCCTCAAGTGCGGCCGATTTCAGGTACTTCATAATCGTCAGGCTCGCCCAGCGCCCCAGCACTTGCAGCATCTGAAAAGGAACGCCGAGGCTGTGCAACCACTGCATCCCACTGATCCTCATACATGTCCCGTGAATCTTTCAAACTCGTGATCCTGAACCACCCGCGTGGTCTCCACACCGCAGGCCTTCGGCCTTCAGCGTTGCCCTCGTGGCCTGAATCACCTCGGCCTTCGTATGGCCCCCTGTTCCTGGAAACAGTGGTGCCCTCGACGAAAGCGCCGATGGGCCTAAGTTAGCCGATCTCTGCAAGTGGCGCCGCATGCTATGATACGGACACATCGTCTGCTTGGCAATGCGGCACGCACATCTCAAGGTCCTGGAACATGTCAGGCCTTTGGTGTCTGTCTTCTGCACCGCCAAGGTGAGCGTAACTAACCTCCCTCAAGACCGTATTCACCGAGTCGTGCCCGATTTGTGCACTACTGAGATCTCTCCCAACATCCACCACGCGCACAGCATCATCGCATCCGCCATGTGAACTGGGTTTGCAACCTGCTTCGCCCGGCTCGGATTGCAACACCCGAGCCAGGACCGGAACATGATAACGATCCTTCAGTTTTGAGGGGCCCGCCCCCCTCAACACTGCTCTCTTCGTGTCCTGCATGCACCGCATGATCTCGCGGCTGGAGGCAGTTCCAAGATGCCGAATCTGATGACGCACAATGGCACTAAAGTAAACGAACCAGCTTTCAGGAAAGCACCGAAGGCACGAATGTTCGTCGCGCTCAATGGCTCAATGGCCAGGCCATGCCTCCAGCTCCCAAGCAGCACAAATCTCCCGATAGAATCTTACTCGCGATGCATCAGAAGACATGGTACTTGCTGCCAACACATCTCTGTCCAAGTCCGCTAATGCCGCTACTGCCTGCTTGCGATTCTCCGGTCGAGCAGCTGCCAACGCTGCTTTCTTGTTCGCTTTCTTTACAGCAGGCTCTGTGAGAAAGTCCGCTGATCTCACACACATCAAGGACCCGACAACGCACAAAAGTCGGCGCGAAATCTGTTAACCCACTGACTCGCAGGGTCTTCCACAATTCCTCTGCCATCTTGAGCCCTAACACAATGCCGGACACTAACAAACATGTTACGGTGTGAAACAAGCCTCTTATTCACTCACCGCTGAGGTGCTCCTGTATCGCAGCCCGTCCTGCTCCTTGAGATCCACCGCTTGCAAAATGAACTGAAGGCTTGCTTGTGCTCCACCCCAAATAGGGGTCAATGCACACATCTTTCTATCCTGAAACATGCCGATAGCCCCTAGAAGGGGTTGCTGTCTGAACAGGCACATTCGAATCACATTTCAAAGTTGTCAACAAGTCAAGGCAGGGTGTCGGGAGATCACGGTCCGATGCACATGTCTGCGTCCAGGCTTCAAGAATGACATGACGAATAAGTGACGAATCTGTTCAAAGCCCGCGTCGAAGAGACCGGAATGATCAGCCATCTGTTCCAATGCCCGCACGGCAATCATGACCTCCTTGCAACTGCAGGCCGCCATTCGGCAAAGGACGACGGAGCAGAAACTTTCAGACGCACTTGGGCCCACAGCTGCACGTCGTGCGTCGTTAACATGTCCCTTGTGCTACATTACTCACGCACAGAGCCACTCCCCTTGTTGGTGAGTAGCTGAGAGAGATCGAGCATCATTCATAGCGGTTCGCAAGTCAAAGCCGCAGCCTCGTCATTATGCTGGTAACAAGCGTTCTGGGGTAAGGGTGTTGAGGCTTGCGGTCCTGGCCTCTTGTCGTCGTCCTGGGCTTACCTTGACGTTTCGCAGGTCAAAGCCGCAGCCACGTCATGGTGCGCTTAAAATGTGTCGTCCGGGGTACGGGTCCTGCCCATGTAAAGCTTGGGTCCTGGCCTCGTGTGTCGTCGTCCGGTCCCGCCCAGTTGAAGCTTGGGTGCTGGCTCCTGTCGCGGTCTGTTGTGAAACAATCAAAGTACAGATCAAGTTTGACTCAATCAAGGCAAAACTCAAGGTATGAATCAAGATGCAGATCAAGTTTCGCTGGAGCAGGCATCAGGTAGTGTTAAACGCGAAGGACGGCAAGAGGTTGTTTGCAAAAGGATCACTGGACAAGCAAGCGGCTACGCCCGGCCCTTTGACATAATGCCGGTCGAAGGCACACATAAACGCCGCTGGGAGGAGTAGTCATACTTACTACAAGTTACTACAATTCCAAAGTTGCAGGTACGTCAAGAGAGCGTCCACTCCTGATATCACATTCCGATGGTGCGGTCTTCATTGGGCAATGCACACCAAAGGAATCATTGCC